>RXPK01003844.1:0-67570 GCA_004143645.1 Protaetia brevitarsis
GTTTGTTCGAACATGCAGTTTGCGAACGGTTCACGATCATATGAACCAATCAGACAAAGCACTTTTGTTAAACAGACTAAGTAGCCCTATCTTAATGTTTGAAATGCTCTGAAATGGGTTATGTCAAATTTTTCTGACTAACCATAATGTATGTACATATATCATTGTATTACACTTTGTACAACGCAATATTAATAGAAATACTATTCGAACCACATTCTGATGTTATTCAAAAGCATTACTACATGAATTTGACATTAATCCATTTCAGAGCCACTACAATACGTAAAGATAGAGCTTACTTAGTCTGTTTTACAAAAAGTTCGTTCATATCTCAAAATCTATTAAAGATAGTATAGAAATGCTGATATAAAATGATAGGAAATGTATTTACTTTCTAATTTCGATTCAAATACAGGGTTTCTATTTAAAAAATTGAGTTTTCTGCATTTGAAAATATGTCATTTTCTTCCTCAATTTTGAACACCTGTATGTTAGATGTTAAAGTTGCATTTACCGTTTTTAGAGTTATATCTGCATTTACAACATAGAAATTTGGAGTCTCTACTTGCAGTATTAACCGAGATATTAATTTCTCAATGATGCAATGATTATATGATTAGAAAAAAAAAGAAAAACTTAAATAACTCAAAAACGGCAACATGTAGCTATAGAAATAACTAATGAATACTGACGTATTTATGGTCGTAAATTCAAATATGAATAAAAATTAAAATCATTCTATTTAAAATAACAAGTTGACATCCATTTCGGTCAATCGGAATGATATTTTGGTTAAAGTATTTACATTTATTAGTTCCAATCGAACAGATAATGGTGCCAAAATCTCAAATATAAGTAAATAATCGAACATCATAAACTTTTAATGAACCACTTACGTGGAATACCTGTATATATCTTAAATTTAAAAAGAAATTAGACAATATAAATTTGTAAAAAAAAAAACTATCTTCTTTATTTCTTTTTTTATCTGATTTAAATTTCGTTCGAGGTACTTCATCTACAGCAATATGTAAGGTTTGTTCGTTGGTGGCACACTTTCTATATTAGATTGTGATTAAAATAGGATAGAAGATTCGCAGTTTACGTACTTGAGAAAGATAAAATATGCACCAATATAATTGGTGTAGCACCAACGAACAAACCTGTAGTTAAAATCCCAGCAAATTATATCTAAAATAAATAAAAATATTCTCTAAGTTCTTTTCCTCACATACATTCACTTACTTTCCACTTAAAAATGGAATTAATGCATAATAATCATATTGATGTGTATGCAACGCTTAGTCTTTTGATCAAAGTATTTCAATTATATTTCTGTTTTATATCTAACTCTCTATATTTGTATACCGGTATATAATCCTGATTATAAGGAAAAAGTGGTTATACATTCATAAACTGTGATATAAGCCAGTGATAAGCACAAAAAAAAAAAAAAAAAAACGATAATAGGACAGGAAGTGCTGTGTGCGGTTGCGAAATAAAAAATTAATGGAAACCTTTTCTGAAGCGCGTTTTCCGACTTCGTAAGATAGGGAATTCTGGAAAAACCGCCTATCAGTTGCGCTAATTTTGTCTTAAATTCGATAAATAATTTATGACGAATGAAATATGTACATGCATACATAAGGTAAAGTCAGGTAAGTGTGTAGTAAAAATTGCATAGTGTGAAGAAAATGTAACACTGTTCACATAATAAGACATTTTGATAAATTTTACACATAGAAGTACGTAATATATGCCTAGTTGTAAGCCTTCAATAGATACGCCTTTTATAATTATCAACGGTTTACTAGAAGAAAAAGAAATTTTAAACACTGTCAATAGTACACATTTACCCAGCAAAATGGGCAATGTTGTAATCGTTCGCATTATGATTATTAATAGCATTATTCTTAGTTGGCCAGTGTGTAATACTATACTGATGCCTTTTTAATAAGGTATGATAAATTTAAAGATATCCAGTTATTACACGTTAGGAGAACGTGAATTTTTAGTTGTAAAACTAGTGTGAAGTTTAGTACATTAGTAATATAACAAAGACATTCATATTTTAATTTTAAAAATAAATATAGTCAAACTACACACTTGCCCCGGTTACACACTTACCTGACTTTACCTTAGTTTGTTTTTAAATTAATTCCAAGCGATTGAACACCTTGTACCTACGGACTGGATTCATTGCATTCTCATTTAGGTTTAATTTAGCGAAGTTGCCAAATGTTGTGCTTGTCATGAACTCGCAGAAAAAAATAAACCTTTCACGAATTATACTTATTATTATTTTGTTTTTAATGATAAAAACTCATCTTTTATATCCAACACCATTATTTGAGCTCGCAGAGACAAAAAAAACACTCATTCTCAAGTTTGCTTTCAATCTTCTATATCTAAAGGTGTAGTCGCAATTTTTATATGACGTTTCGTCTTCTTCTTCAGGTTATCATCAACCTTCCTACTTCTTGTGAGTATAATTTTGAATTTTGACACTGCAGGAACTGGCATTATTTTGCAGTAACTGTCATCTTTTCTAACGCACAAATTTGAGGAAAATTTGGTGAAAAAATGTAAGACTTCAAATATTCATTTAAGAAAGTGTGCTAATTTAATAAAAAAATATATAAAAATATATCTTAAACTGTCCGAAGCCCCTGCTAAAAATCAATTTACATAAATGCCAAATGAATTGTACAAACTACCATGTGATTCAAAATGATTGTCGCAAGAAAAAAACTGTTTTCCGGAAAAATTTATCTATACTTATTACCAATTTAATGAGCGAAGATAGCTACATACAAATTTCAACATTAAATGAATTTTCTTGACATTAGCGACATTGGCGTTCGTGTTGTAGTTATCTTTCGATTATTTATCTTATAATTTTTTTTTCAAATCGCTCTTATATTTACATCTAATTATCACCAACAATAGTATTTCTGAATACTGTAAGAAAATAAGGGAATTTATCTATGGTAATAGCTCAACAAACAGGTAAAAAATTAATATTAACATTAAGTGAAATAGTTCATTACATTTTATAATTTTATAGGCTTATCGTACACTTCGGCGCAACGAGCTGTCAAAAGAAAGTTACATTTTCATCCCTATAAAGTTTCTACGGTACAGGGAAATTATGCCATTAGATCACGATAAGGTGATGGAATTGATCGATTTTGTTTAATAACAATTTAAGGGACCGATGACTTGCTGAAACAAATCATTTTTCTTCGGATGAAGCCTGGTTTTATCTAACAGACTATATCAATTTACAAAACTATTGTATCTGGTCTGCAGAAAATCCACACGAATTTCGAGAAACGCAATTGCATCCCGTAAAAGTTGGAGTTGGTTAGCTATGTCCAGGCAACGAAATAATAGGGCCAATTTTTTTCGAGGAAACTGTAACAGCCCAACGTTACCAACAGATGTTGGAATTGTTTATTGCAGAGTTACAAGAAAATAAGCTTTAAGCAGGTTATTTTCAGCAACGATAATGCTCCAGCACATACTGCTCGACAAACCTGCCAATATCTTCAACAGTTTTTTTGCTGACAGGTTCGTTAGAGCACAAAGATGGCCACCAAGATCACCTGATCTAACCCCAATTAGATTACTCATGTTCGGGCTATCTAAAAATAGGATCTATAGAAACCGCATGCATACGCATAGAAGAACTGAGAGATGCAGGTTTTGTCACTTAATAATTATACTAATTTATGTTATAATTTAAAATAATAAATAAATTTAGTTAACACCAGTTAGTACTGATTTTAATCATAATTTAGTAAAGTTAAATTAATTACATTTCATTTTTACAACAGAAACACCAATCCATAGTCGTTTATATAATGCGAGTTCAAATATAGGTTACGTTTTCCTTATTTATGACAGATCCGTTTACTTTCTTATGTTCCAACACTGACTTAGTTCAAACCTTCATTACAAACACGCGGCATATACCTACACCCTGTTACTATCTATAGGAGCGGAATTGACAATCATTTTGAATCTCTGTGTATATCTTCAAGTAATATAAATGTTAATTTTAAACAATCTCAATATATTATTATACATGTTAGCATATTTATATCGAGTAAGTGGACAAATTTGAGACAGAAAAACATAAACTACCTACAAATCAAGCTGTCAAAAGCCTATTTGCAAAATATTCGCGATAATTTCACCAAATGAACAGCAAAAACATAGGCACATTCCATCGGCCACCTTTATCACTCCTAATTACTAAATCAAACACCGCATTTATTGACAATATCATTTAGAGATCATCATCAGTTATAATTACAGGCGCAAGCAGCCGTTAACAACTCCGACGTGAGGCTCCTCGAAATATCTTTCCACTCATTAGCGAGAGGATTATTATTGGTTTATTAAACGATTTTTGGGATGGTTATAAGTCTGCTAGGGATTCATTCGCCGAATGAAAGGACGTTTTAAGGATCTCCAAATATACTGTTAATAGTACGCACGGTATTTTATGCAATAATAATATATCTTCGGCATCGATTACATGTAAGCGCGGCCAACAAAAATAAACCTAGGGTCGGTGTTTATTTTAAAACTAAAGGATTTTGACGCAAATTAAGTATGATGCACAATCTGTTCCAAAAATCGGATCCATACGGATTTCTTTTAATCTTTAGATCAAATTCCCCCAATTGAATGTGTTGAATTTCTCTTGAAAGCAAAAATATTATAAAAAGAAAGCCGTTTCGTAATTTCAGTGAGTCAGAAAATGTTGGAAGAGAAGCATGCAGGGAAACCAAGAAGGTTTTTTAGTAAATGCATTCAGGAAGCTCAATCTGTACTTACAAATATACAAGAATATAAATAGATACTAGTTTCCTAGTAACATTTATTTGTAAAACAACTACAAACATTTTAATTTTTTTTGATAAACTTAAGTGTGAACTGAACAACATATACCTCTTTAAATATATTCAAATACAGAGAGATTCAAAATGATTGTCAATTTCGCTCCTATAGATAGTAACAGGGTGTAGGTATATGCCGCGTGTTTGTAATGAAGGTTTGAACTAAGTCAGTGTTGAACATAAGAAAGTAAACGGATCTGTCATAAATAAGAAAACCTAACCTATATTTGAACTTGCATTATACGTGAGTTCTGAAATGGTCCCCCCCCCTGATAACTTTTGAATGTATAGATAGAACAATGAAACAAAAACCAAGTGGAAATTAGAGATAATTTGTTATTTTTGCCTATAGAGATACGCACATGCTTCTGATGTAAAATAAGGGCGTAGCTATCTTAAAAATTTTAAATAGGAAGTAATTCATTTAGAAGCTCATTTTGAAGATATTTCTAATTACTTTTATGGCAATGCAAACAGTTTACGATTTTTCGAAATTTTTACCAACTTATCCAAGATTAATAATTGGAGTACTTACGTTACTTTTTCTATAGCCCTCGTATAAATATTGTGGTTTTATGTGACTTAGAAAGCCTACTGTAAAATATGACATATTTTACAATATGACGTTTTTGCAAAATTTAGCAAAATTGTCTTATTCTGTCAGTGTATGTGTCATGTCAGTGGGTGTCTATGTTACAGATTACTGTAATTACAGGTTTCTGTACACTATATCCAAAAAGCGAATACGAGGGCTATCGAAAAAGTAACGTAAGTGCTCCAATTATTAATGTTGGATAAGTTGGTAAAAATTTCGAAAATCGTAAAACTGTTTGCATTGCCATAAAAGTAATAGAAATATCTTCCAAATGAGCTTCTAAATGAAATTACTTCCTATTTAAAATTTTAAAGATAGCAACGCCCTCTATTTTACATCAGAAGCCATGTGCGTATCTCTATAGGCAAAAAATCACAAATTATCTCTAATTTCACTTGGTTTAATTTCATTGCTCTATCTCATACCATTCAAAAGTTATCAGGGGGGGGGGGGGCATTTACGACCTCACTGTATAAACGACTATGGATTGGTGTTTCTGCTTGTAAAAATGAAATGTAATTAATTTAACTTTACTAAATTATGAATTTACAATTCAGTACTAACTGGTGTTTAACTAAATTTATTTATTACTTTAAATTATAACATACAATTAGTATAATTATTAAGTGACAAAACTGCATGCTATGGTATGCATGCAGTTTCTATAGATCCTATTTTTTAGATAGCCAAACATGAAGTAATCTAATGGGGTTAGATCAGGCGATCTTGGTGGCCATCTTTGTGCTCTAACGAACCTGTCAGCAAAAAACTGTGGAAGATATTGACAGGTTTGTCGAGCAGTATGTGCTGGAGCATTATCGTGCTGAAAATAACCTGTTTCAAGCTCATTTTCTTGTAACTCTGCAATAAACAATTCCAACATCTGTTGGTAACGGTGGGCTGTTACAGTTACCTTGAAGAAAATTGGCCCTATGATTCGTTACCTGCACATAGCTAACCAAACTCCAACTTTTACGGGATGCAATTGCGTTTCTCGAAATTCGTGTGGATTTTCTGCAAACCAGATACAATAGTTTTGTAAATTGATATAGTCTGTTAGATAAAACCAGGCTTCATTCGAGAAAAATGATTTGTTTAGCAAGTCATCGTCCCTTAAATTGTTATTAAACCAATGACAATATTCCAATCGCCTATCGTGATCTAATGGTAATAATTCTGTACCGTAGAAACTTATGGGATGAAAATGTAACTTTCTTTTGACAGCTCATTGCACTGAAGTGTATGATAAGCCTATAAAATTATAAAATGTAAATACACTATTTCACTTAATGTTAATATTATTTTTTACCTGTTTGTTGGGCTATTACCACAGATAAATTCCCTTATTTCTTACAGTATTCAGAAATACCTTGTTTGTGTATATTGATGTAAATATAAACGATTTGAAAAATTATAAGATAAATAATCGAAAGATACTACAACACGCACGCCAATGTCGCTAAATGTCAAGAAAATTCATTTAATGTATGAAATTGTATGTAGCTAACTCGCTCATTAAATTGGTAATAAGTATAGATTAATTTTTACCGGAAAAACATTTTTTTCTTACGCAAATCATGATCACATGGTACATACTATGTTTTCATGCATTCTTTCCTGATTAGAGTAGGCTGCCTCTTAAGGAAATTCTTTACAAGATTGGTTACTTTTAAATGGTACTTCAAATTGTAACAGCTGTCAGTGACAAATCCAAAATTAGAAACGGTTGCATTCCATTATATTATTTTATTACAACATATTAGAATTACAACATGATGTTAATTCATGTCCAGGGAATCAAATAAACCTTCTTGTATAACACAATACTTGTTTTATTATTTCCTTATCTTTACATTTTTTAACAACAACTCTTAGTTACTTTTCCTTAACCTTCTTTTTTCGATTACTTGTTGTACCAACCTTATAAACTTAAAATGACCTAAAAACTACATATCTATTAATTTTATTAATTTGACTTATACTTATTCTGACACAACACAAACAGTTTATTATCGAAAGTTACTTCAGAATTGGTCGAAAATTAAATAATGGAGAATGGGTTTATTCCATTAATCAGTGCATACAAGATTTCAAAACTATTTCCAGAAGTTCAGATGTCAGTGGGGACATGTCATACCGTTTTAAAAAGGGAAAAGTTATTTCTGTATAATAAATTCAACTAATGCAGGTAGATTTTGACACAAGACAGTACTGTCAATGGTTTTAGCAGAACATAATTAATGACAACATTCTCGATATAAGATTTAACCACACGGTTTATCTTCAATCATAGTATTATACGTAATTCAATTCAAAAGCAATTTAATTAATAAGTGGAAGTAAAAGTAAGGGTGTTCTACGTTAAAAATAGCATTTACATCAACGAAAATAGGGTTAGATATTTTCCTAAAATTAGATACGCGCATACGTTACAAAATTTTTACGTTCGATTAAAACTTACCTTCGTGTTGACACATACAAATCCGACGTAACCTGCATCAGGAACAGAATTTTCGAAAGTTATTTGCCAACGGCTACAACACACACTCACACGTACACGAAATAATATAAAACGTCGAAGTGTTGTTGACCCGCGACTAGGTCAATGGGTTTTTCGCAATGATTTTCACTGACAGCCCCCCAATCGAAGCTCTGCGTGCTTTAAAATTAAAAGTACATATTGCGTGGCATCGCTCCCGATATTATTGTCACTCTAATTGTTTGAATATCAGGAGCTAACAGAAACATCAACAAACGTTAAGTAAGCGAAAACAACAGCAGAGTATATTATCACTTTTACATATGTATGTATAAACAAACACATGCGTTTTTAGGGTCGGCTGTAAAGGAAGAAGCGTTTTAGCATAACCTTGAAATCAAGCGACATGTTTGAGTGTTGGCATTTTTCTTGATAAAATATCACGGCTGTATGTAGTTGATAAGGTTGTTCTGTTGTTGATTTCGTACGGACAGAATGTGTAAATATAAACGGTTGACAAAGTTTTTGTTTGGGAAAAGGCTAACGTGTATACACACTTTGCACACTGCCCAACAAATATTATGTTGTTGCGATCTAGGTGTAAAGGCCGTTTTACACCTAGCTATTTATTGCGTAATTTATTGGCCAATTTAAAGGATATTACCGTATAACACGTGTTATAATCACGTGTATTTATAATTGCGCAATAAATAGCTAGGTGTAAAACGGCCTTTTGACTGTAATTATTAAAACTATTACAATTTGCACCAACAGACATTCAAGGTCTCTTAGGGTAGTTACTTATAGGTATAAAATATCTGATAGTTACGCATCAGGTGAAGGATTTGAAATTATCTAATACTTAAGAGAAACGTATATTAAATAAAAATACCATTTTCACAGCTTGGAAACAACTTTTGCTATTTACATTAGGTACATTACGTATTTAATTAGTTACTTTCAATAGTAGACTATGGCGGATAGAAATACGAAATTATATTTACATTAAATATCTTGTTTGATTAACTCGTGCAATTATTAAAAAAAAATAATAATCAGAAAAGAACATCAAAAGCTTCAACAAACATTAACTATTGTAATAATAATTTTTCCCTGGTATAGATGTGAATTTTAAATCTAGCCAATCGGCATGCAATGTTTGACAAAAATTTATTAGTGCTAATGAGAACACAACACACAAAATCGTACAAATTAAGGGGGTACCTACTTGGAAAGTAAGTTTGAATATTGAAAACATTTTAGTTAACAGAATATTTATACTAGGTATTATTAGTTATTAGTACCTACCAAATAAAAATATATTTCATCGTTCATACCACTAATAATGACAAACAACATTCTTAAGCCCGTTTTACACTGTCAATAATCATGGTTGTAAATACGACTATAATTCTAACCATAAAAATTTTATGTACAGATATAAAGTATAATATTATAATTTTATGATTATAAACCTAACCTTGAAAATTTTTCCTATATGACACTACTTATAATTTATTCTTAACCATTATCACTATTAATTTACAACTGATTTAATATTGTCAATATTACACAGAGATTCAAAATGATTGTGAATTCCGCTCCTATAGATAGTAACAGGGTGTAAGTATATGCCACGTGTTTGTAATGAAGGTTTGAACTAAGTCAGTGTTGGAACATAAGAAAGTAAACGGATCTGTCATAAATAAGGAAAACGTAACCTATATTTGAACTCGCATTATATAAACGACTATGGATTGGTGTTTCTGCTTGTAAAAATGAAATGTAATTTAATTAACTTTACTAAATTATGCTTTTACAATTCAGTACTAACTGGTGTTTAACTAAATTTTTTATTACTTTAAATTATAACATACAATTAGTATAATTATTAAATGACAAAAACTGCATCTCTCAGTTCTTCTATGGTATGCATGCGGTTTCTATAGATCTATTTTTTAGATAGCCGACATGAAGTAATCTAATGGGTTAGATCAGGCGATCTTGGTGGCCATCTTGCTCTAACGAACCTGTCAGCAAAAAACTGTTGAAGATATTGGCAGGTTTGTCGCAGTATGTGCTGGAGCATTATCGTGCTGAAAAAACCTGCTTCAAGCTCATTTTTTTAACTCTGCAATAAAAAATTCCAACATCTTTGGTAACGTTGAGCTGTTACAGTTTCCTGGAAGAAAATTGCCCTATTATTCGTTGCCTGGACATAGCTAACCAACTCAACTTTTATGGATGCAATTGCGTTTCTCGAAATTCGTGTGGATTTTCTGCAGACCAGATACAATAGTTTTGTAAATTGATATAGTCTGTTAGATAAACTAGGCTTCATCGAGAAAAATGATTTGTTTAGCAAGTCATCGTCCCTTAAATTGTTATTAAACCAATGACAATATTCCAATCGCCTATCCGTGATCTAATGGTAATAATTCCTGTACCGTAGAAACTTTATAGGGATGAAAATGTAACTTTCTTTTGACAGCTCATTGGCTGAATGTATGATAAGCCTATAAAATTATAAAATGTAATAAACTATTTCACTTTATGTTAATATTGATTTTTTACCTGTTTGTTGAGCTATTACCACAGATAATTCCCTTATTTTCTTCAGTATTCAGAAATACTATTGTTGGTGATATTAGATGTAAATATAAACGATTTGAAAAAATTATAAGATAAATAATGAAAGATACTACAACACGCACGCCAATGTCGCTAAATGTCAAAGAAATTTCATTTAATGTATGAAATTTGTATGTAGCTAACTTCGCTCATTAAATTGGTAATAAGTATAGATAATTTTTTCCGGAAAACAGTTTTTTTCTTACGACAATTATTTTGAATCACATGATATAACAGTATATAGAAAGTCTTTATTTATTATCTTGAAATCCAGGCTATCACACACATGGGCAATCCAAAAAGCAACGAAATTAATTATTCTAAAAACTTGACAGTTGCTTACTTATACCGATAACTATATAATAGCAAGTATATTATCTGACGCAGGCATTGAAATACTAAAAATTATATGGTTTTAGAAATTGAAAAATAAGGATCTGTATTACATTCATTAAGGAGTTCTCTTGCAGGTAAAATTTCGATTGTGACGCTCTTTGACTATCGCTTTACACTTGTTTATTAACACGGTTCAAGTGATCCGTTCAACGATATAACAGGTGGCCCCCATTACAATACTCCTCTCAACTTGTTTACTACGAACACCATCACGCAACTGGTTTTCATCCATCTGGTCTTTGTTACGCCCATCTTCGTTGTTATGTTATTGCTGTTATTGTTTGTCAAGGAAATTACAATGCCGGGCCTTATGGTTAGAATTTCTTGGAAGCATTAAGTCAGCGGTAACCACGCGAAACTACGTAATGTAGAAAAAGAATTGATTAATTGATTGAATATTTAAAACAAAGTTGACGTAGTATTTCAATAATATAAAATTATTAATTATACAATTACAATAGTAATATTAATGATATTAATGACGAAAATCACATATAAATATTTCTGTAACATGTATTAATAAAAAAGAGGATATACATTATCATGTATTTTTATGTCTTTTGCAGTGCAAGTAAAATAAAAGTTTTCCAAAATAAAGTGATGTTATTATATATTTATTATGATAAATTGCAAACATAATCATTTGTATTAATCTCTATAATAATTCAAATTTTCTGCGATTATTTTTTGGTTTGCCCTAACCTAATAAAACCAGGAAAATCAAAGAGCTATGCCGTTATGCCTGCACTCATAAACTGTGATGGCCCTCATTGTTCCGTTCTGTGTTAATGTTAATACCTGATAATTACTTACGAATTGCAAACCGTGAAACCGTACAGATAATTTCTGTTTAAATTATTAGAAATAACTGTCAGAAACTTTGTTTTGTGTTTGAATTACACCACGATCTGCTTGATGACTTGGACAGCAAGGAACACCTCAATAGGACGGACAAACAGCATCAGCAATGTGTAGCAGTATCGGTAGTTCAGACACAAAATAATACACGTAATTAGACCCACAATTCCACAATTGTTAATCATACCATCACACAAACCAACACAATTGGTACAAGAAGTAACAAAGCATGCTGAAGCAGACACTATTTGAAGTGCGTGTTGTAGTTAGGTTAGGTTATTTTACGCGAAACGAAAATGTTGCAATAACGATGTTTATTGCTTTAGTGAGCGTAAAGTAGCACTTTTCTGTTTTGTCGTTATATCTTCTTAGATTTACTTCGCATCAAATTTTGTTTAGCTTCCTCTGCTGCTTGAGTAATTTTTGGGGGGTATAAGTAAAACACTCTTCATTACTTCATTACTCACTTCAAAACTAGTAAAAAAAACACTCAAGAATTAAAGTATAAGTACTAATTAAAATTGAAAAAGCTGACAGCAAATATGGCGACTGGTTTACGTATCGATGTTGATGCGGTTGCCATAGAAACAGTCATTAGCTTGATAGCTCATTTCTTGAAAACCATCTTCTAGAAGGATCATGCATAAAATTTTATATGTACCTCATGCGTAACTAGCCTTTATGGACTTTGTCGTGTTAATTCGGTCCACAAAGACCTACCTTACGCCCTTGAAACATAAATAAGTTTTTACAAACGTACCTAAATATATCCTAAATACTGTATTAGCGAACAAAAGAAATGTTTCAAGATTATTTCTTGGATGTCAATACTGAAAAAATCCTGCCAGACGTTTTAAAAATCTATGTGAAACATAACCTAATAGTATTTCAAAAATATTACGTGTGAAAATATTGAAACATATCAAAAATATTTTTATGTTTAGAGCGTGGATATGAATTTCCAAAATAAAAAAATTACTATTTTTTAATTAAGGATTAGGTAAGTGTTTAAGATTTAAAAAGAATTTACACAAAGCAAAAATCAAAATAATAAGACCTAATAACATACTATTTAATTTTGATTATAATAAACGAGCTGGCAACTCTTTAATATCCATTTCTTTTTTTTGAGCGAAAGATATATTCAACATAAATTGCTGCAACTGTTACAATGTTTTTAGTTCATATACATATAACTAGAATGTCAAGAAATATTTCTGCATATTTAGAACAGAATCTGGGCGCAGAACTGCTTCCTTTTTCTCTTTTATTTTAACATGTAGTTCATGCATGACTCTTTATAATAAAACGAATAACGAGTTCGTCGTAATAATAAAGTAACTGTGCATTGGTTAACCGCAATAACTAAATAATCTAGAATAATAGTAGAAAGTCCAGTACAGATAATAATTGAGGAAGTGCCGGACGAAATTAAGAAATTGCTTGCCAAGAGCGGAATTGTAAATTATTGCCGCAAGACAAACTATAAAATATTCAATACGAAGTTGTAACAAGGACTGTAGCGTAATAAAATATACGACCACTGTGTAATACAACAATTTAATAATTGGGAATAATGTTCGGGCATCCATGCATTTCCATTTTCAACCGAAAAGCAAATTTGAATTCGTATTTGTCTGAAATATTTAATTTTGGATAGTACATGTTGAGCTGGATTAGACAACCAATTATACATCAATTTTAAAACGTTGGTAAATCAACACCATAGGAACATGAAAGTTACTAGGATGATTCGTTATATTTTGTACGTATGTTTCAATATCTCTAACTATAAAATGTAATAAAATATTCATAAAGCAGATAAAAGCATAAAATTATCAATATATCCTCTTTGAGCACTGGCTGTTTCACAAATTTCTAGTGACATTTTATTATACTCTGTTTGAAAAAAAGATACCAACCACAGTTCTTTTAGTGAAAATATATTTCCGGTAGGTACGATTTCTCTGACTGTGATATTATTTTTACTTTTATATTTACTTCTAACTAAAATCAATTAAAAATACAACTTTCAATCTTTAATATTTACTACGTAAAATTAGTAAGTTCCGTTTCAACCACGATTTTATTCAATATAAACAAGATGTTTCCCGATCCTGTCATCTGATCGCAAGTGTAGGTTATGTTTTACATGTGTTTATGTGTTCGCAGCGATGGCAGAGGAGAAGAAACCAACGAAAACTGAAAAGAAAACTAAAGCGCCTGCCGGCGATAAACCAGCGCTCAAGAAACGGCCATTCAAACGACACGGACGGCTGTACGCGAAGGCAATATTCACCGGATACAAACGGGGCCTTCGTAATCAACACGAAAACACCGCCCTGTTAAAGGTTGAAGCGTGCGACGCCAAATTAGACAGTTGGTTTTACGTGGGAAAGAAGTGCGTCTATGTGTATAAAGCGAAGAACAAGACTTGTGTTCCTGGCAAACCGAAGAGTAAAAAATCTAAGGTTAGGGCCATCTGGGGTAAAGTGACGAGGCCCCACGGGTGCACCGGTGCCGTCAGAGCTAAATTCAAGAGGAATTTACCCGCGAAAGCTATGGGCCACCGTATTAGAATTGTAAGTACATACTTGATGTTGTATTAGCTGAAATTTGAGATTTTTTGATTCGGTTTTCGATGATGTTTATTGACATTTGAAACCTGAAGTTTTATGTTGAAGAATTCTACTGAGAAAATACACATTAATATTTCAATTACTTTTCGTATTAGTGGTGTTTTGATATTAATAATTTCTTTTTTCTTTCAGATGTTGTACCCTTCCAGAATATAATAACGTTATGTTGTAATATATAAAATAAAAAACTTCAATAAACGTTTATTGATGGCTGTCTTATTTTATTTGAATTTGCTTGCTTTGACTTGCATCATTTGCCAACCGAATATGAGTTATTAGATTCTCATAATAACAAAATCGTCGCATCATCAAATTCAACATACATCTAGGTTATGTCGTAAAAAATTCCTTAGTATTTCTTAAGATGAAACAAAACATTAAATAGAGAAAAGACTATAATTATTGTAAAATTAATTCAAAATATATCTGAATCGCAATAATTTTTAAATTACACCTGTTTTGAACCGAAAATGCTTGGGAAAAATAGCAACGCTGTAAAAATGAGTATTGAAGGATAATTACAGGTCGCTACATATTTTAGTTAATAAAAAATGTGCGTAGGTGGCAGCACACTTAAAATGCTTAGGTAATTTCATGATTCAAAGTTGAAGTTACTATAATTATTGTGGGAAATTTAAATTTGGTTGCCTGGAAGTATTTATTTTGTATTAGACCTATATTCTTCTAATTCTAAATTTGAATGCAAATGTGATGTGGAAACTGACTACAATAAAATTTGTGAAAAAGTGGACCAGCTTTTCTATTTTTACCTTCCTACTTATATGTACTTAGGTGTATATTTTGAATAGGAACTTGAAAATAATTTGTTTCCCTTAGATAAAGCGTATTATGAAAATAGCATTTGGTGTTTTAAAAATTGTGTCGAAAAACAAAATATATAGATGGAAATAGAAAATAATCGCTAGCGTATTAAAACGAAAAAAATAAAAATGAAAATGGGCAAAAAACAAAAAAAAAACGAAAAAAGATAAAAAGAGGAGAATTTTTTCCTCTTTTTTTACAGTTGTAAATTGAATTTGTTCACCTTTTATTTAATGATTTTTTCAATTTTTTGACATTTTACAATTACCTTGTACTCTCTTTTTAACAATTTTTAATAAATCCATCAAATACTTTTTTCCATTTTTTTTTATATTTTTGACAATTATTTCCAAACTTTGCAGGAAATAATTGTCAAAAATATAAAAAAATTGAAAAAAGTATTTGATGGATTTATTAAAAATTGTTAAAAAGAGAGTACAAGGTAATTGTAAAATGTTAAAAAATTGAAAAAATCATTAAAAGGTAAACAAATTCAATTTACTTACAACTGTAAAAAAAAATAAAAAAAAGAAAAACAATGTTAGAAAAAAAATTTAAATATAAATCCAAAAATGCTAAAAAAGGAAAATGTTAAAAAGAGGTGCGAAATTTAGAAATAACTGTTACAAAAATATATAAAAAAATAGAAAAAAGGATTGAAAAAAATCTTGAAAAGGGGTACAGGGAATTTTTTTTAAACGTTAAAAATAAAAAAAAATAAAAAATCGTTAAACAATAAAAGAGAAATAAATTGGAAGAGGTTAAAGAAGAATTGGAAAAAATTATAAAAACTGTTACGGTTAAAAATTAAATTAAAAAAGCGCCAAAAAGAGGTACAAAGTTTGAAAACAAATGTTAAAAAATGGAAAAGCAAACTGTAAAAAAAAATACAAAATGTAAAAAAGGAAGCTAAAAACAAAAAAAAAATAGAAAAAAAATTGAAAAAAATAATAGCAAAATGGTGTGAAAGGAAAATATTAAAAAGAGGTACAAAGTTTGAAAACAAATGTTAAAAAATGGAAAAGCAAACTGTAAAAATTAAAAATTACAAAATGCAAAAAAGAAAGCTAAAAAAACAAAAAAGAATGTTAGAAAAAAAATTGAAAAAAATAATAGCAAATTGGTGTGAAAGGAAAATATTAACAAGAGGTGCGCAGTTTAGAAATAATTGTTGCAAAAAAAAAATAAAGAATAGAAAAAAAAGTATTTAAAAAAAATGTTAAGGGGGTACAAGGAAAATGTTTCTAATGTTAAAAATATAAAAAAAAAAATTCACAATTTTTTTTAAATGGGAAAACAATTGCAACAAAAAAAAAAGTTGGAAAACATTCACTACTTGACTTAAATGTTATTGGCTAGAATATATTCCTAGGCAGTTGAATCAAATTTGAAAAATATTAGTTTGCAATCAAATAATTTGAACATAGTACATACTAAAATTCTCTAAAAGAATGAACTATCAATTTGTCAACGATAAAATAAGGTACTATAAAACACGAATCAAAAACGAACCATACAAATATAAATACTTTTTTATTATCATAAGCTACTTACATCCGGGAAATATATGTACAAGAAATTATAATATTATTAACAAAAATTCATCACTACACAAACACTCATCTCATCCACAGAAACACACGCAAATTACCATTTTCAGTCCATTTCGACTCTAAATCAATCATCATCTTACATTTAAATATCCTGTATAAATTAGCTTAAATGCAACGCATCATTAACTGCTTTTGTCTTAATAAACATCCTGACAAGAAATCATAAATTATCACGATTTTACAAATCATATTTACACACAGCAAAATTCATGAAAATAAAAATAAAAAGAAAATCCGTGTTAGTTGAAGTGGAACCTGAACTGGAACGGACTCCCGTGGAAGGATTGGAAACCGTGGAAATTTTGGAAATTGGGCATGCCGCTTTTACCCGACTCCGGATCTAGGGGATCTTCGCCGTTGTCGAACTGTCTGCGTTTTTCGTCGTCCGTGAGGACCTGGAATTATAAAATATACGGGATATAACAAAAATGCGATGCGAGTTTTGTTAAGTATTAACTATTCGACATGTAAAGCGGAAATACGCAGAAATTTAGTTTTATTATTAAAAAATGGGGTCCAAAAATTATTTATTCCGGCCCTGGAACAAGGAAAAATGATTCTTGCTAAACGCGGTAGATATTACCGAATATTATACTAGTTTACATATGGTCAAGGGTGTGTAGTTCCTTTGTCAAAAGTTAGTAGCTTCTTCTAAAGCGGCGGGACCGACAAGGGCGTATGAAAATAAGCAATGGACCAAGCAAACTACTTGATATGCATAGCAACAGATATGCTAGGACAGCTCTGGCACAAAATCCATAAGGTTTACATAGGGGGTCTACATTCACTTTACTTCGGGTTTTTCCAGATGCTATCACAGTTCTCGAAACAGCTCAACAGTTCCAGGAACAGCTTGAACAGTTCCTAGAACAAGTTCACTTCTCGAACGCTCAACGTAGAAGGCTTCAACCGTTCCTAGAACAGCTTAAACAGTTCTCGAAACAGCTCAACAGTTCCTAAAACAGCTTAAACAGTTCTCGAAACAGCCCAACAGTTCCAGGAACAGTTTCAACAGTTCTTAGAACAGATTAAACAGTTCTTGAATATCGCAAATTTCAGGAACAACTTCAACAGCTATTAGAACAGATTAAACAGTTCTCGAAACAGCCCAACAGTTCTTATAACAGATTAAACTGTTCTCGAAACAGCTCAACAGTTCCAGAAATAGCTCAACAGTTCCTAGAACAGCTTAAACAGTTCTCAAAACAGCCCAACAGTTCTTAGAACAGATTAAACAGTTCTCGCAAAACAGCTTCAAACAGTTCAAACATCTTAAACAGTTCTCGAAACAGCTCAATAGTTCCAGGGACAGCTTGAACAGCTATTAGAACAGCTTCAACAATTTCTAGAACAGCTCAGACAGTTCCCGAAACAGCTCAACAGCCCTTGGTACAGCTTAAACAGCTTCAACAGCTCCCGGCTCAGCTTAAGCAGTTTCGGAAACTGTCTAAACTGTTCTAGGAACTGTTTCGAAAACTATTTAAGCTGTTCTAGGAACTGTTGAGTTGTTTCGAGAACTGTTGATCTGTTTCGAGAACTGTTTAATCTGTTCTAAAAACTGTTGGAGCTGTTCCTGGAACTGTTGCGCGGTTTCGAGAACTGTGATAGGCATCCGGAAAAACCGAAAGTAAAGTGAATTTAGACCCCGTATGTCAACTTTATGGGATTTTGTGCTAGAACTGTCCTAGCATATCTACTCATAGCACTTGAGTATTAAAGCTGTGGGTAATTAAGAAATCTTTCTCAATTCGTAAAATTCAAATTTCCCACCACAATTTTTGGTAACTTTAAACATTCAAGTGTGAAATTACCAACGATTTTATAGACATGTTTAGTAACTAAAAATAATCGCGGCAAATTTGAATTTTATCCCCATGGCATGTAAATAGTAGATGGTTTGTGGATCGGTGTTATTAGTTCTACGATCTATATCTACCTGAGCTATTTTACAGAGTGAATATATTGCAGCGCGCTTATTTTAAATTTGAAAGTTAGATTTTCTCACTGTGGCGGCAGATGGCGCCACCATTAGATCGCGAGACTGTTCACAGAGGGCACTAGTATACGGTGCGTCAATTCGCAATCGAAATTTCTAGCGTGAATAACGCGAACTTTCGGGAAACATGTAGATGTTTTCTGTAGCAAAAGTAATATGAGATTACCTACAATCAGCGAGTGAAAACGAAAAGAAAATCTTTCCCAGAAATAAATGTGGGGAATTTTAATTTTGCCAATTCTTTCCTTTCATTTTTTTATTAGTTACAAATGTATAGTTTGACAGCTCTAACCATTATGTAAACGAAATTGAAGAAAATGCCTTAAAAGTGCAACCGGATAATAACAACTCTGCATATTCTTTTTGATTCGCCAACTACGGTCCTGGAAACCTGATACACCCCGTGAACAGAGGGGAAGGGAGGTAATAGGGGTAAAACTTGAAAATCAGAGTCATCTATGCGTAAACAGTCGAACTAAATTTGGAAGAAAACTATAATATTCAACTATCCGTCTTATCGTAATATGTAAAATAACTAAAATAATGGCGCTTCATACAAACTTAACACCAAAATTAACGTATCGTGAACATAGATTACAAAAATCTAATTTACTGATTAACATTGAATTGAAACTAATTAATTATTTTCCTCTCTGTTCGGGTCTCCACTAATGGTCACAAGATGGGATGGTATTCCAGCCAGGAATCTTCTCGGGAAATTTTATAGGAAATTCTAGACGATTATACAGGTCAAAGTGTGGATTTAAATTATTCAGGTGTTATATCGATTCTTTCCTTATTTTTTTCCTTCTTTTGTGGAACTTTGATATTGTAACGAGCGCCAACTTTTCCACTGGCGGTTCCGATAGGCGTCCCTAGATGGCGCTAGCATAGCGGAAGAAGAACTACCTACGACGAATGACAGAGGGCAGCACCGGGTCGAAGATTCGTGAATATTCTCCAGAATCTTCGAGGACGTTCTAGAAGGCCCCCGAACAATCTGGAAGTTTGCGCCAGCTATAAATAACGCGTCGGGTTGGCCAGGAGGCAGTCAATCGATACGAGTTCGATAGTGCGGTCGCGATTGAATTAGTACATGTAATATAAATATCGTTTACATAAATAAAGACATTAGTGGATAAGTGATATAGTTAATAAGCATTTTTAATAGATTTTAATTACCGTAGTTGTGTTAATAGAATAAGTGAATTTAAATATATCGCCTGTGTGTTTTTCTAAACCCCGACAACGTTTTAAAGACGAGAAAAACGTAACAATATTTTTTGAGAGTGAGCGTAAAAATCGTTATAGGATGTTTATGAACAACCGTCGTCCCTCGTGGCCACAGGAAGAATAAATAATTTAAACTAAAAGTAATAATTATCTCTTCGATTGTTATTGCTGTCAGGTAAACACACATAGAATTCAAATGAACTAGTAACTGACATTAACATACGGTTATTTAGTCTAGTTTGAGAAATCTTCCGGAGCAAAATATGATAAAAATAAAAAGAAAAATACCAGGTAAGGTTGAATTAACAAATAAACTAAAGTTCGCATTATATATAAGGGTCTAATTAGCACCTCTTGCTAATATGGTCTATTTTTATAGGCATTTTTAACAAATTCGAAATTTCCCTGTAGAATAAGCAACCGAGTATGAACTTACAATTACTCTTTGAAACCTATTGTAACGAGCGCCAACTTTTTAAACTAGCGGTTCCGATAGGCGCCCCTAGATGGCGCTAGCATAGCGGAAGAAAGAACTACCTACGAGGAATGACAAAGGGCAGTACCGGGTCGAAGATTCGCGAACATTCTCCTGAATCTAGAAGGACGTTCTAGAAGGGTCCCGAACAATCTCGAAGTTTCGCGCCAGATATAAATAACGCGTCGGATTGGCCAGGAGGCAGTCAGTCGATACGAGTTGGATAGTGCGGATCGCGAGTGGAAATAAAAACGAGTGAATTAGTACGTGTAATATAAATATCGGTGTAAATAAATCGTTTACATAAATAAAGACATTAGTGATTAAGTGATTTAATTAATAAGCATTTTTTAATAGATTTTAAGTACCGTAATTGTGTTAATAGAATAAGTTAATTTAAATATATCGGCTGTGTGTTTTTCTAAACCCCGACAACGTTTTAAGAATAGAAAAACGTTACACTATTTTAAATGACTCTAAATTATATTCAATACACCTATTTCCGCAGCAATACATACCTCTTTAGCGGCGGCGATATCGATGAACTTCTTCTCGGCGATTTTCTTCATCTTCTCGTCATTCTGGTAATTATCAGGATGCCACTTCTGCGCCATCTTCCGGTACGCTTTCACGATATCACGTTTCGACGCCGTCCTTTTCACCTCCAATATCTTATAATAGTCCCCGTCTCTCCGACTGTTGCTGCATCTTCTGCGCCCGTTGCTGTCCTTCCTTCGCCGTCTCGTAATTGGGATCGATATCCAGCGCGGCTTTAAAATCCCTGATCGCATCGTCGTACAACTCCGACTGCAAATAAGCCTCCGCCCTATCACAGTAAACGCTGGCGTCTTGATTCAGATCTAACGCGTCGCTACACATCCTCACGGCCTCCGACGTTTGCTCGTCTTTCGAATAACAGGTACAGAGTAAGCGTTTCGCGTTATAGATGATCATCTTCACGTCTCGTTCCAATTTTAACGCCTTGTTGCCGGATTCGATACATTCCGGATAGTTTTTCTCCTCGATGTAGTTCTCGGCTTCCGTCAGGGCTTTTTCCACCTTTTTTATCTTCTTGTAGAAGGGGAAACAGTCTTTGTGTTCGGGATCTAATTTCAAACACTCGCGGATGTACTTGAGAGCCTCGCTGGCTTGACCGAGCTGGTATAAGACGGAGGAGAGTTTGTAATAGCCTTGGACGTTGTCCGATTGGAGTTTCGTGGCCGATTTTATGTCGCTGACGGCCGCTTGTACGTCGTTATTCTCCATGTGCATCTCCGATCTGAGTTCGTATAAGTCGGCGGCCCACGGGCTGACTTCAATGACTTCCGTCAGCAGTTGTATGGCACTTGGATAGTCTTCGTTGCCGAAGTAATACTCGGCGAGCCTCTTCTTCTCCGTTGATGGTTCTATTTTGTATAAGAGTTCGTTCGCGTCGGCGTTGTGGGGGTCCGTTTGTAACTATAATAAACGATAATATAATTGCAGTTTATGAGACTTTTTTTTTGTTTTGTTATGCCAAAAATTATATTAAAGTAGTTATGTAGTTCACTTTTGTATTGTTTAGTTATTAATTATTATTTAGTTATTTGTCATCTAAACGAATTTATTTTGTATTGAATTAAACTATTACTACTTAAAATTTTCTGAGCCATAAACAAAATAAAAGTATAATGAGCCTGGCTATTTTAAATATTTATTACTACAAGTATGTAATTAAATGAAAAAAAAAAGAAAAAAATGTAGACAAATGGTGGATATTTTGGGGCTGGTTAGATACGTTTAATATTCATGAATATTAAAATCCTAAACAACAAATCGATCCACTATCCACTACATTATTTAATATCATCTTGGATGCAGCTGTCAAAGAAAGTGGGATCCCGACGAACGGCACAATATACAACCAGAGGAACCAAATAATGGCATATGCAGATGATATTGTAATCCTGGCAAGGACAAAAGAAAACTTGATTACAGCAATCAAAAAGATGGAAAAGGCGGCAAAAAATAGAGGGCTCGAAATAAATGAAAGTAAAACAAAATTTTATGTTAGTGAAGGGAACGGGAGGGCACATACAAAATGAGGGACTTAAAATAAGAACTGAAGAGTCAGAATACTATTTCAATAAAGTGAACAATTTTAATTACCTATGAGTCACAATAACAAGCAAAGGAGAGGAAAAAGTAGAAATACAAGAAAGAATTGCTAAAGGTATAAAATGTATGGGAGGGTTACTGCATATTCTGCGATCAAAAAATATTTCACGAAATGGAAAAAAAAAGAATTTACAAGACAATAATAAGGCCAGTGGTTACTTATGGAGGAGAGGCATGGAAGCTGAATAAGAAGGAAAAATTGTCGTTAGAAATTTTTGAGAGAAAGGTGTTAATATATATATATATATATTTTATGTTTACTTTATAATTAGTTGATAAGTATAGATGAAAGAACAACTAAAAATGATGTTGAACAAAAGAAAAGAAACACAACGTTGTAAAGAATGAACTCATAAAGATAAGAACCGATTCCAAAACTCTAATTGAAAAGTAAAATTCGAAGAACAGTTAAGCTACCAACCTAACTCAACTATACGCCAATAGATAACTCTAGTAGTACTAAGAATGAATAAAAATAGAATAAACTTTTGATAGAACTTTTCAATTTATGTCTTTAAATGATTAAATAACATATGATATATCTTTGCAAAGAGAATTTTTTAGAGTTTTAAAATACGCAATAAAATTGGGCACATTCCATTTAAATTTCTATATGTGTTTGCTATATCTGACACATTTGATGCTCAATTGTTTTTTATTCTAAGGCATATAATAGGTAATTAGATGTAGAACAACCTTTCTTCTTTAACATTTTGTCGTAGCTCTAACAACAATCGAGATATCTGGTGTGACAGCTAAAATCAAACAGATTGTATACCAAGGAGATGGAAAACATAATTGATACACACTTGTGACGGTGGTGGGGGATAATGCTCGAAGTACCGATATCAAGCAACTCTTAGAGGGCGCTAATCGTTATTGGCGCGTAATTTGAATGCATTTCTGACGTTTATTGGTTTCTTTTATAGTGTTTTTTTTTAATTCAAAGGTTCAACATCAGGTGCAAACATGTAATATATTAGTGTTAATAACAATAACCATCTCTAGTATTGAACTAAAAGTGTTTTAAACATTAGAAAAGGTGAGACCTTTGGAAAGGCCGCCTACAAGAATAAAAATTGTTAAAATAGAAGTAAATTTATTCATGCTTAGATATTACTTGCAATATTTAGGCTTAAATATTATTATATATTTAAGATATGTCACATAATTTGCAATTTATCGTATCACAAACTAGGCGTATAAATAAAGTTATCTAAAACGAAATCTCCGATCCTATTCTAAACAGATGCTATCAGAAAAGTAAAGGAATTATTTTAGGTTTTAAAATTAAAACTAGTGACTGCTGTACCCATTGCTACTTCTTAATCATTTTCTTGAGGAGTTCAAGAAATTAAATTGCTGTTTTATAAACTTGTGTTGCAAATATTATTGAAGCATTTATTTGTGTTAGAAAAGAAGAACTTGCTTAACAAGTATTTATAATATTATTGCGTTTAATATACCTAACAAACATTGTAAGAAAGCATATTACTCGTCAATCTCAGCTGGTGCTAAAATATTTGTTTGAATTTGATACAATAATTTCTCATTTCTACTGCCTAAAGTTGTGCTACATAAAGACAGTTTGTGAACAGACCATATTTCAAGAAAAAAAAAAAAAATGACATTGAATTACACAGGCCATAGCTAAAATATATTATTCGAATATACAATAAACGCAGGGACTCGAGAAAAAATCTACGTTTTCTGAAAGTTCGCGTCAATTCACGCTAGAAATTTCCATTGCGGATTGATACACCGTATACTAGCGCCCTCTGTAGGCAGTATATATTTATATTTCATTTAATGATTCGCAGTGAATATTGGGATACATCATGGAACGCGAACATTCAATATTGTTTAAAAAAAACCGTTAAAAAAGATCAATATTGTTAAAATAACCTAACTTCTTATTCTCTTTATAAATAAACTTTAATATTGTTGATAATTCTATATTAAACTTTATATTAGCTTTTTAAATTACCTTTGCATCGATTTTCCGGTTAATGTACAATTTAAAATTTTATAGTAGCACAATTGTTTCGTATTTACAGTTTAATTTAGATTAAGCACCTGACAAAGCCATAAAACCTATAGTGTATGAGTCCATTAAAGAATGCAGTAAATAAAAATTACCACACGGAATTATAATTAGGAATTAGTAAAGTAACACAATTAAATAAATTATTTAAAGTTGTAAATAAATAACAAAAATATTTCATAACGAAACGTAATTGAATTACATTTGGAGTTAATTTTACAGACGAAAATCTATTGCTAACTTCACATCAGTAGTTGTAAATACTTTTCATAAATATATTTGTCAATAAAATGTCTTTACAATTCTTTTAACTAATTTGAGCAATATAAAGACAAACATTGTTATTTACCAGTTTGCCACAATGTAATAAGATTTTGTCAACAAGCAGAGATAATTATATATATTTATTTGAAAATGACAGATTTTCAAAGGTCACTTTGATATAAATTCGAAAATTGGTGCGACTTCTAGCGCTACAACAATGAATATTGCAAATTAAAATCAGCACCAATCATTTATTTTAAATCGAAACAAAACATTATCAACTCAACTGTACACATATTGTAGCAGCTGCTTTATTTTTTACAAAGTTTCAATTCAAAAAATAATAATTATAAAAATTTTACAATGTAAATGTTTAGTTTAATTTAAAGATATTTTATTTGAAAGTGCATATTTTTATAAATTTCTGTATCTTCACTTTACTTCTAAAATTTGGTATTTGAAGAAATTTTTAAAATGTTGTATTTTGGTCGTGACTTTAATATTCACTTCAAATTATTTTAGATTTTAAACAAATTTTAATGATTAAAAAATCAATAAACTAATGGAAATAAATATATGTATTTATATTTTATTGAATTACTTACCACATTATAAAAATCTAATTGAGCCAATTCGTAGTTAGCTAATTTCAAATGCACATTGCCCCTGCTTACACGGGCCGCAGTAAAATCCGGTTTCAATTCTAACACTTTATCGAGATCGCTGAGTGCATTTTTTGCTTTCCCCAACGCAAGATAAACCGTACCTCTTTTGAAGTATGTCAGGTAATTGTTCGGGTCACCCTCTAAAACAGGAATTAATGTTCATAACAATACCAAAATAATTTTCCCAAGTGGTTATTATTTACCAACAGCTGTGTGGTAATGGGATAAAGCGTCTGCTAACTGGCCTTTGGCTAAGAATTGTCTACCTAATTCTAAATGGTTGTTTATCTCCGCCTGCGAGACACTGTCCGCAACTGTCCGAGAATAATGAATACATCAGTCGATAGATATAAAAATAGACGTCAAATTTATAGGTTATGTCCAATCGGGACTTACCGTCAAAAAACACTTCTAAAATTAACAGCACTACACACGGAGTCAATTTAGTCCGTATATTCGGTTTATTGTTTAACATTTCGTCTATTATCTGTACCGGATTCAACATCTCTGGACTTTACAAGTGCACATAGGGTAATTTTAACATTTCTATAGATTAGATAAAATCACATTTGGCGATACATAACTCTGACTTACTGGTGGCTACGGCAACTGAATTTCGTGGGCTACCGCCATTGGTCCAACGCAACGCACACGAATCCCGTCAGTGCGCACTGGCGCAAAATTTTAACGACCGTCGGACAGCGCGAAAAAGAAAACAACACGATCAAAAAAACATAAATATTAACGAAATAGTCGGCGATTCAGCAGTTTTGAGATTTCCCAAGTCGTCCGTCCTACTTTACCGTTAATTAATTCGAAGTTTATCTAACAAAGTCAAGGTGCGTATATAGGGTGATACGAATCTAATCAACGTTTTAATTGGTTATAAATTACTGATTAGGTATTAACACACTCATTTTTAAAGGAAAAAAGTGTTGTAAAAGTATTTGCTTGTTTTAAGAGCCGCAAATACTGCCAATTTTTTAAAACAAATTTTAAAATAAGCGTTTTGCCTTTGTTGCTTGTTTCCGGAATGTTCCTAGCAGTTTTTTATATTTGGCGACACATCAAGTGTTTGAAACACCAATTCAAAACCAACAAAAAAGAATTGCCTATCAATCGAGGTTATTACACGATGAAGAAAAAAAAACATTAATTTGATAAAAATCTTTTAGAAACAAAAATCGAATTGTAAATTATTCGTCTTTCTTACGGAAGAATATACTACCCAGTAAACCAAATTCAAATTTCCCTCAATTATATTAAGTAACTTCAACTTATAGGGATTCAAATAACTATTAATGTAATACAAAATCATAGGTAACTTCATGCTTTAATGTTGAAGTTACTAAAAATAATTCAGGGAAATTTGAATTTGGTTTACTGGGTAGTAAAGCAGAAAAAAAAAGAAAAAAAATCAGGATCATATAAGTATATGTAAAATTCAGATAAGCAAATAGTAAACAAACAAAAAAATGTATGCAATGATACAAAAATATAAAAAACGTTTATTATGATTTGATTAATAAAAAACATAACAGAAATTACACAACAAAGCTAATATAAAAGAAAAATAAGCATATATGTATTTTTAACGTAAAAATATAAAAAAAGGAAACAAAAACTTCCTATTGCACAATCAAAACTTTTTTCTTTCTTTTGCTTCACCGTTTTTAGCTTTTCCAAACTTTTTACTTTATGGTACTAAGTTGTGTGCCAAATCTGAATTATTACTTTCAAGTATGGAATCTCTTATATCTCACTGTTTAATGCTTTGTGATCATGTTTCAAAAATGTGTTTTTGCATCGAAACCTTGTTTATACAGTGCCCATCACAAGTTAATCATTTAATATTACAATTATAATAGGATAAAAGGATTTTATACTTTATTTTTTGTCCCAAAAGGTATCTAAAATTCTGATCTGCCAAATATGAAATATAACTAAGTTACCAAATAATGAAAATTAGTGTGAAAAAATATTAATTTTTGCGTGATATGCATTACAGGTCGCTTTATATTTTAGTTGATGAAAATATTCATGGAGGGCAGCACGCGGTACGCTGCCAATTGGACAAAATCGAATGACTTCGACAACTCCGATGATAATCGAATGATGGTAGATAATAATGATAATAATCGACATCATTCAATCAAATTCATTCGTGCAAATCACTAAATCGTTCATAGTTGATCGATTATTACTCATAATCGAATTATTGCATGATCGTCAATAATCAAATGTCGTCTGTGTCATATAGGTGGCCTCATAACTTTTCAGCCAACCAAGAGAAGGAGCGCGAATACGTCATCACGTATGCTGTGTTTAATAAGTAAAGTGGTGACTAAATATTTATTTTTTTACAAAAATCTTAATTTAGGAATTTTTTTCAATTAATGTTATGTCAAGAAGAAAGTGTCTTGAAATGTAATTTCAAGTTCCTTTTATTATTACAGAATACCTCAATACCATATTATATAGTCAAAGAAATGTTCCACTAGCGTACTATAGATGGCACCGCAGTATTCTCTTATGAAATATTACCACTACAAACGTACAACAATAGAAAATGCTGGTGGTGTCATCTATAGTGCGCCAGTGGAACATTTCTTTGACTCGAAAATGATAGCGAGGCGCTTCATCACAACGTCATCGCGTATCCACCCTCTCCTTTCTCCGGGCCTCCCTTGCAAGTTACGAGGCCACCTAGTATATACGAACCTTGATATGCAGTCACTATAAAAAAAATTGGTGCATCAGTGGCAAAAAGTGACACTTGTATGTACTGCCACCAACATATCTTTCTATTAACTAAAATATAAAGAAACCTGTAATATATTACCTTAAAACAGCCTGTAGCATTAATTAATTTTAACCTTTGACTTTATTTAAGAGTTTAGATATTCGAAGTTCTCTGCTCTGCTTCTGTAATTTAATGAAATTACTGTTTTACACCTTTTCAATACTTGTTTCGAACAAAATGTTTAGAATTCTATGTCATACATATTTTGGAAAACTGTATTACCGACACAATGTGGCTGTCAATTTATTATTACAGTCATAACCTCAAATTTACTTGAATATTGCCCAACTAAAAAAAATGTAATATTTTAATAATAAAACGTAAAAAATCGATATGCAAGAAGATCACTTTGTTTGAACACCAAAAAAAGAAAATTTTTAGTCTTAAAATCATGTAAAGGATCTGTTTGTACTTTATTTATTATAACCTCAATTACTCCCAAGAAGTGGTATGTTAGTAAAGACTTTCCTTAAGAGAATCAATCTACTCTACATTCCAGCGATGGCAAACAGCAAGTACGAATACGTCCGCAATTTCGAAACAGACGACAAACTCTTGCCAAACTGTTGGATCATAGTCAGGATCGACGGCAGAGGATTCCACAAATTCTCCTCGAAACACAAATTCGCCAAACCCAACGATACCAGAGCCCTGAATCTGATGAACAAAAGCGCCTTGCAGGTTATGAACGAATTTAACGACATCATCTTGGCATACGGACAGAGCGATGAATACTCTTTTGTGTTCCGGAAAAACACTACTTTGTATCAGAGGAGGGCCTCGAAGATCGCTTCCAGCGTTAACAGTTTATTTTCATCGTCGTATGTGTTCTTTTGGGATAAAGCGATGAATTTTAAAATGAAATATCCGCCATCGTTTGACGCACGAGCAATTTTATATCCGACCGATCAAAATTTGAAGGATTATTTGAGTTGGAGGCAAATCGATTGTCATATAAATAATTTGTATAATACGACGTTTTGGAATCTAATACAGAAAGGTGGATTAAGTCATAATGAGGTGAGTTGTTAGAATGCATGGTTTTTGCATGAAGGAATTAACATTGTGCTTTTATGATCAGCTAAGGTTTAGATGTTACAAGTAGCTCCAATTTTCGCAATGCATAGTTATGTAACATAGAATGATTTCAGAAGTATTATAGTGTGGTTTTTTCTACGGAAAATACGGTTTCTTTGTGCTTTTTTTAGGTTATGTCGAGCATATAATACTTTAAACAAACTTACTTATATCGGTTATTAACTGTTAAAAACCCAGTATTAAATTGTTACAGTAAAGTCATTTTCATGCATAATTATTGTTGAAAGCAAATATACATTTATATTGACAACAAATTGTATCTTATGATCTTCGGTTAAGTTTTCAGCAGCTGCATTTGTTCGTGCAATCACGATTATTTGCTATCCAATAGAATTTACGTATTTTTGAAATCCTCTTCGCTTATTGGTAGTTAGCGAATCCTGTTTATAATCAGTGGCACGGCAGCTTTATAACAGAATCACTGTGATATTCAGTAATTACGAAAATCGGGGCTGGATAATTTAGAATTCATTCTCTCTGATTTTTGAAATATAATAATAATCGTTTTATTTTAGGCGGAGAAGAGACTTTGCGGGACTGTTTCTTCAGACAAACACGAGATATTATTCAGCGCATTCGGTATAAATTACAACAACGAATCTCCGATGTTTAAAAAAGGAACAACGTTAATTCGTAAGAAAATGATTGACGAGAGCTCGGGTAAAAGTAAAGTTGTGATAATGCCCATATACGAAGATATGATCAAAAAGGAATTCTGGGAAGAACATCCCGAATTGTTAGAAATGAATTGCCCAGGTAGTTATACGTGGCCTTCGGGTAACCCTATGCCAGATTTAGTTTTAGGACAGTGGCAAAAAATCAATCCAAAAGATAGGGAGAGTTGACAAATAGATTTAATTTAAATATATGTATGTATGTTTTTCTTTTAATGTTTAATTACCTTATCCACCAATTTCCTTTTCCTAAACTGTTTTAACTGTTTTTATGATGTTCGTATCAAAATTTATTGTTTTATTCCGTGATTAAAGAATAATTAAAAAATGTCGACGTAAAAAAAAAGGTAGAGTGGTCTCTCTCTAATCGGACTTGGATGAGTCTTGCTAACGGTTGAATAACAGAAAAGTTTATTTATAGAAAAAAATAGTTTTTTATTAAATGAAATGCCCATGAATGAATTGAATAAATCATTTAATTATGTAAAGTACATGTATATAGGCTGTGTAGATATTCCTGAAAAACGTGCAGGGGGCGATCTTTTTTCATAAATTCTCAACCATTTATCTTAATTGAAAAAACTTATTAAGTTCGGAGTGTCAATATTCAGTCGGTGCGCATGTTTTATTATGTTGTGCATGTTTTTTCTGTCGTTCGAAATAGTTATAAATTCATTCTTTATTAATTTCAGTGTTTATTCAATCCTGCAAAAATTTTTGGGCGTTTTAATTCTTTTCTTTCTTTTGTTTAACGTGAGTTTTTTTAATTATCGACTATGCCGTTATATGGTGTATGTAGGGGAGGTGGGAACAAGACAATGTGACAATATCGTGTTCGCTACCCAAACTGGAGGCATTTTATACCAAATGTCTTTCGAGAACAAGTCTTTAGCACTACTAACTTTCACTATGGTCACCGAAGAAAGTTTTCTGTTAACGTTTAGTTATGCATAATAAACCATACATTTATTGGATCAATTTACTTTCTGAACCGATGTTTTGGAAAAAAGTGATAAGTAACATGTCCTCTCCCGCTCACTATGATGCTCTTTAGAATGTTAGAGAACGACTGGACGAACATTTTCTAAGCATACAGATCGGTCATGGCAATCCAATTCCTATATACTTTCACGATGCTCATTACTGCTTCCATAATTTCACTATTCACCACGTCTTCATCTTCATTTAACCACTCGATTATTTCTGTTTGTCGTCAACCTGGATACGTGGTAAATGTTGCACTATAAAATGCAAACGCTCATTTTTCTACAGGGCTGAGTGGAATATCATTTGCGACAGCAATTGATGGAATTTTTCGCCAAGATTATAGCACAGAAAAGTGACTTGCGATTTTAATACTGTAACGTTTTTCGGTTCTTAAAACGTTGTCGGGGTTTTAGAAAAACACACAGGCGATATATTTAAATTCACTTATTCTATTAACACAATTACGGTAATTAAATCTATTAAAAATGCTTATTAACTATATCACTTAAACCACTAATGTCTTTATTTATGTAAACGATATTTATATTACATTACTAATTCAATCGCGACCGCACTATCGAACTCGTATCGATTGACTGCCTCCTGGCCAACCCGACGCGTTATTTATAGCTGGCGCGAACTTCCAGATTGTTCGGGGCCTTCTAGAACGTCCTCGAAGATTCTGGAATATTCTCGAATCTTCACCCGGTGCTGCCCCTGTTATTCGTCGTAGGTAGTTCTTCTTCCGCTATGCTAGCGCCATCTAGGGACCCTATCGGAACCGCAGTTGAAAAGTTGGCGCTCGGTTACACTGCTCCCTCCTTAGATCTGTTCGTCCCGGAACAGGAACTATCACCTCCATGAAGATACGAACAGTTCTCTCCATTCCTACACGACGAGTCCGGAAGAAATAGCACGCTTACGTCCGTCGCCTCCCTTCTGCTGACCGCGGTTGTAGCTGCATACTAGAACTCTATTCCAGTATATCGGAAAATTTCTTCGAGCATGTTCCTTACGACCCTCCAGTCCAAGCCATCCAATCCACAGCCTATTTTTGGCACCCTGATCTTATTGATCTCCAGCTCCAACAGCTGCTCTCTAAACTTATCAGGCTGTCCCACATCGTCCGGTAGGTTGGCTTGCCAACTGAGCTTCTTTGGTCACCAAGTAGAATAAAGCCGTTTTTTTTCTGGCAAGTGCAGAGCCTTGCCACCTCAGGGTTCTGGCTTCGGAGATCTTGACACACCAATTTCTTCTTGAAGACGGTAGCTATCCCTTGCCCATTCTTAAATCTGGGCAACACAATGTGCTAACGCGCACCCTTCAGAGCCAACAACAATCCTCCTGAATCTCCGTTGTTACACCATGACCACTTTGCGGCCATTCCATACTTGTCCATGAACTCCTCATAGCTGAGTTCTTCTTCGGGAGTCTACAAACTCGGACCATCTGCTCGTCCTCTTGATTGTCCCAGATAAGGAGCTAGGCGATTAAATGCACCACTCTTGCTTTACCATTGGTTTCTTCTGATGCGATAGATGACTCATTAATTCGCTTTATCACTTCGTAAGCCCGTCCACGATCGTTGCAGCTTAGGTGAAAGCCTCGACGTCGCGAGGATTGAACAGCCAGACCAGGTCTCCAGGCTGATATCCGCCTTCATTCGCTCTGATGTCGTAGTTTCTTTCATGCGGTCACTTGCTTCATGGATATTCGCCCTCACCGATCGTGAATATCATCCATTCGCCTCGCAAGTTCGAAACATAGTCATCTCCAACTACTTCTTCATTTGTTTAAAGCCGAACTTAAATCGCATGTAAGCGCAGTTCTCGTCCAAAAAGCACACTAGATGACTTGGCCAGTGTTTCGTGGACCGATGCTCTATACGCCAGCAAGAATAGATGTAGCTGCTGTCCCAATCCCGCTGGTGGTCTGCGACAACTTTGATAGATACTTGATAACTGTCCTGTCATGCGCTCCACCAGCCATCTGATTGCGGGTGAAGGCAGTTTTCGGGTCTTGCGAATACCAATATTTTGCACACCTCTTGAAACACTGCTGATTCAAAATTCCGTCCCTGTCGGAGTGAAGTTCAAGGGCACACCAAACCGACTGAAAAGTTCTTTAACTAAAGTCTCAGCCACTGTAACAGCTTCCTGATTTGGTAATGCGTAAGCTTCCACCCATTGCTGAAGTAGTCTACTGCAACCAGATGTATTTATTTCAAATTCCGTCGTGGGAAATGGTCCGGCACATCAATCGCAATCCTTTCAAAAGGACTGCCACGTTTTATTGCCTCATAGGGTCTTCCTTTGGGAAGGTCCATTGGCAGCGGCGCAAGTTGTACATCTCCGCACCAGTCTTTCACGTCATTCTTGCAATTAACCCAATAGAATCGCTCTCTGACCTTCTCATAGTCTTCCGGACTCCAAGATGCCCCCCGATGTTCCATCATGAAGAAGTTTTAAAACTTCGGGAATTCTTGCTTTCGGAACCACAATCTGAAGTCTGCTATTGGTCCCAGCTTCGTCTTCTAACACTCGTCTGAGAAGACCATTTTCCATTACCAAAGAGCCCCACTGAGCCAATACATTTTAGCTCTCGCGAATATGGTGCTACCGTTTCCAGTTAGGCGCGCTTCTGCATCTTCCACTCCATCACACGCTTCAAAACTTCGTCAGACTCCTGTCAGCTCGCATTTGGTCTTCAGTCCATCTATCATACTATGACAGTAGTTTCAAGCAGTTGCTTCATTTTCTCTCGGCACGACAGCAGTGCGTACAACCTTGGAACAGGTCTCCTCGATAGTGCGTCAGCGTTTCGATGACTGGTTCCAGGCCGATGTCCGAATCAAAGTCATACTCTTCAAGACGCTCTATCCATCTGGCAACCTGCCCCTTCCGGATTCTGGAAGCGTAGCAACCACATCAATGCCGCATGGTGGTTCTTAACAAGAATCTTCCTGCATAGAGATATTTATGAAAGTGCTCTATAGACTTAACTACGGCAAACAGCTCTCTCCTGGTCACACAATAGTTGCGTTCCGGTTTTCGACAGCACTTTGCTGAAGTAGCCGAGTACTTTTTCGTGGCCATCTTGAACTTGGACAACACGCCTCCGATGCCCACGTTGCTGGCATCAGTATCCAAAATGAATTTTCCTTCAGCCTGTGGATAGCACAGAGGGGCGCAGTGGTCAGCATCTGTTTCAATTCTTCAAAGGCATCCTGGCAGCTCTCTCCCAGACGTAGTCTCTCTGCCCTCTTCAGTTAGTCTCGTGAGAGGCTTGGCGATGTTAGCAGATCCAGGAACGAATCGTCGGTAATAAGTGCATAGCCCAAGAAAACTTCTTATTTCATGCTGTCCTTCGGAACCGGCAAGACTTGACCGCTTCTATCTTCCCTGGGTCACGACCAACTCCATCCTCTATACTACGTGGCCGAGTAGTGCACTTGCTTCTGGAACAGGTTGCACTTTTTGGGGTTAAGCTTCAAATTCGCTCCTTTCAATCGCTGATCCAAATTCTTCAAATGGTCCTCAAAAGATTTTCCTAAGACAATTATATCGTCGAGGTATACCAGCAAGTTTCCCAGGATAGTCCTCTCAGTACGTTTTCCATCAATCTTTCAAACGTCGCGGGAGCATTACATAACCCAAATGGCATGACGTTAAATTGCCACAATCCTGTCCCGATCGTAAACGCCGTCTTCTCCTTATCCTTTGCCTCTACTTCGACTTGCCAAATACCACTCTTCAGGTCGAGGGTCGAAAATACCTTACATCCACCTAGGGTATCTAAAGTGTCATCGATTCTGGGCAAAGGATAACTGTCCTTCTTGGTTACGTTATTTAGTTGTCGATAATCCACGCAGAACCTAGTTGAACCATCCTTCTTCTTCACCAGTACCACTGGAGAAGCCCATGGACTGTTCGATGGTTCAATTATGCCATCCTGCTCCATATCCTGTATAATTTGTTCTGCTTCGGCTCGTTTCGCCAATGGCAATCTTCTGGGGGCTTGGCGGATCGGCTGGGCATCTCCATGTCTATTCGATGTCGTACAACATTAGTCCTGCCCCTCGTGTTCCGGTCTTCTGCTTGGAAAAGATCTTGGTAGCGTCCAAGCAGCTGTTTCACGTATGGCGTTGTTGTGTTGTCAAATCCTTGCAAGACAAGTCAATGAAGTTATTCAACCATCTAGGAAGCGACTGGAGTTTGTTGTTACGCCATCCTTCTTTGTTGACAATCGACGACACACTAGCACAACTTCCCAAAGGTACGCCCTTCCTCACGCTTTACTGGAACTATTGACGTTCATCAGTCGGACGGGCAATTTTTCTCCAGCTTGTATCACTGCCTTAGCAACCAGTATTCCACGACCTTGACCGCTAAATCGCTCCCGGTTCCAGCATTAAAATTGCCCTTTGGGAATATCTCCACTCACGCTCGCTTTCACAATGGTTTCACTGCGGCTCGCCACAGTTACTTCTTCGCCAACACTACGCAGGCCGACATATTCTTGCTATGGTTAAGAATAACTTCTTCTTTGCCACCTTCAACACTCCTGCTTGCAAGTCCAGTTTAAAACCAAAATTCTGTCATTATGTCCATTCCGAGGATTACGTCTTGTTCTATATCTGCAACTACTACACGATACTGGATGCAGTATCACCAATACGGAAATGGGCCATCGTCTCCCCAACACGTTGACTGATTGCCAGTTGCCGTACGTAGCGTCCACCTGGTTGGATGTATCCGGTTCTTCTTTCCCACTGCTTCCGGCCGAAGAATTGTCATTGTTGCACCCAGTATCTAGCAGTAAATCTCTCGGTTTCCCATTTACATGCCCATACACGATGAGGCTGCTAGGTCTACATCCACTGAAACAACAATCACTGGTGTTACTGGGGCATCAGCTACATAGGTCGACGATCGCCCCTTCTCGTCGGCCCATTTTAGTTTTCCGTCGGCTTTGGTTTCGTGGATCGGGACAACCGACTACGTACGTGCCCCATCCTTCCACATTCCAAGCATCGTCTTCCTGGTTGCCTAGTTTGCACGGATTCCATTTTCGTCATCAATTCCGTCATATTTTTCGTCATCAATTCCGTCATATTTTTCGTCATCATTTTCGTTTAATTTCGTCATAATTCCTTCTATGGCTCTTCTTCCTCGTGACTCCCTAGAACACGGACGCTAGCAGGTCCTTTGACCGATTGCTTCACGGCTTCAAAATCTAGTGCTTGAGCTAAAGCCTGGTTCAACGTTTGCGGCCGAGCGAGCTTTACTGCCTGTTGAGTATCCTTATCAAGCAGGCCATCCAGGAATTTTTCCACAGCGAGACTCTCGCACACATCTTCCGGTACCGTTGGGTACGCACTCTTAACCAGACGAACGACGTCAGCTTCATACTCTTGTAGAGTCTCGTTCGACCTCTGACAGCGATTTTTCAACTGCGAGCGATATACTTGCTGCAGGTGTTTTTACCGAAGCGCATCTCCAATTGATTAAGTAGCGGTTTGGTAATTTTGTCGCTCCGTCGAAGGAATAGCTTGGAGTACCTTCAACGCATCGCCGCGCAGAGCTACTGATAACATGGCTGCTTTGGTAGCTTCGCCCAGCCATATACCGTAGCCGTGGTGTCCAGCAGCGTCAAATAGTCTTCCAAGGGAGTCTTCCCGTCGAATGTAGGCAGGTCACATTTATTTTGAACCGTACAGATGGGCACTGTATTTCTGGGTTCCAACTGACGGTTTTCCGTATTGGTTGAATTTCCGGTTTCTTCCGTGTTCGGTATGGTTCCAGAATGAATTTGTTCTTCCAGCACTTTAATGCGACCGTCAATTCTTCAATCATTCTAGATTTTTCTTCCTGGAATTTTTCGTCGATTCTATTCATTAATTCCTGTTTGACATTAATAGAATTTCTATAATTTTTTTCTTCCAATTTTCTAGAATTTTCTATATTTTTCTCGTCCATGTTTTCATTTTTTCCAGAACTTTCTCTTCTAAGTTGCGAGAATTTTCTAGAACTTTCTCTTCTAAAGTTGCGAGAATTTTCCATAACTTTCTCTTCCAGTTTTCTAGAATTTTCTATATTCTTCTCGTCCATGTTTTCAATTTTTTCTAGAACTTTCTCTTCTAGTTTTTCTAGAATTTTCTATATTCTTCTCGTCCATGTTTTCATTTTTTCTTCTAGTTTTCTAGAATTTTTCTGAGAATTTTCTAGAACTTTCTCTTCTAAATTGCGAGAATTTTCCGTAAGTTTCTTTTAGAAGTTCGCCATTACCACCAGACACTTCAAACAAATATGTCTCAGGATCTTCACCAGCTGCTTCTATGCTCTTCGTAATCTCGACTGAAGCTCGGCCTTCCTTCCACTCGTATCTTCATCCCTTTCTTCTAATTCCCGTTTGAGATCTACCACTTTCAAATCCACTAATTTACAGTATTTCGCTGCCATTGTTTCTAATTAAACACTATTAGTCCACTAATATATCGCCAAATACCCCACACCTGACACCAATTGTAACGTTTTTCGGTTCTTAAAACGTTGTCGGGGTTTTAGAAAAACACACAGGCGATATATTTAAATTCACTTATTCTATTAACACTAATTACGGTAATTAAATCTATTAAAAATGCTTATTAACTATATCACTTACCACTAATGTCTTTATTTATGTAAACGATATTTATATTACATGTACTAATTCAATCGCGACCGCACTATTCGAACTCGTATCGATTGACTGCCTCCTGGCCAACCCGACGCGTTATTTTAGCTGGCGCGAACTTCCAGATTGTTCGGGGGCCTTCTAGAACGTCCTCGAAGATTCTGGAGAATATTCTCGAATCTTCGACCCGGTGCTGCCCTCTGTTATTCGTCGTAGGTAGTTCTTCTTCCGCTATGCTAGCGCCATCTAGGGACGCCTATCGGAACCGCCAGTTGAAAAGTTGGCGCTCGTTACAATACTACAGATTGACTCAAATGGAAACGGTGATTCTCTCAAATGTCGTTGAGTTTTGTTCAAGCAAAGGTTAACAACATGTTGACAATAGTTGGAAACGGTTAGGTTAGGGCCATGCACACTTTACGGCTATTTGCACCGGTTGTACTTAAGCTTAACTTAAGACTTAAGTAGATCCTAAACTGTGATTTCGTTTTGCACCACTGTTTAAGGACCAGTTAAGTGTTATTCAAAATAAGCCGAAGATTTGCCCGGCTTAAGGTCCAGTTAACCTCACTTTAGGTTTCAAATGACAAGTATTGCGGCAAGTGAAAGAAGACTTTTATTGTTGTATTACGGTGTTTCAGGTGTTTTATTTATTGTTGTGGGGATATTTATTATTTGTACATTTTTGAAACAAAATGGCACGTACTATCTTAATAAATAACATAATGTTTGAAGATGATGATGAATTGGACGAGTTAAATATAATTTTTTGTGGTATACCTACCTAGACAAGTAAATGAAAGGGCAGAATATTTTCATACGTTTGACGAACTTAAATTTTTCCGGCGATTTAGGGTAACCAAATGTACAACATTATTTATACTAAACCTGATTGAAGCTGAAATTGAATATCCTTGACGTGTGAGTAGGTATAAAAAAATTATTTTAAGTTTACCATGTAATCTAAATCGAAATAACCATTCCTATGACCACGAATGCATACAGTTTGTTATGTTTTATCTAATTAAAGAACAAATTTTCAGCAGTAACCCACATAGCCAAATTTAAATTGCCCGCAATTATTCTTAGTAACTTCAACGTTGAAACATAAAATTACTTACTATTTTGTACTACATTGATAGTTATTTTAATGCCTTTACGTTGAAGTTACTAAAAATAGTGGCGGGAAATTTGAATTTGGCTATTAGGGAATAGTGTTGCTTTTATGATTCAGCTGTTAATATTCCTGAGACTGACCTGACAACAGTAATGAAAACTCGAAAACTCGTATCAAGAATTAAAAGTCAACATTCTCCTTTCTGTGTGTTTCTGTCAAAAACTTACAAGTCACAAGTCACTTTCACACTGTCTGACACTGTTGCCATCCGTTTTCAATACTTAGCTAAGCCACAGTAGCTAAGCCTTATTCCTAGTTTCGACGGTACAAAACATATTCACCTTAAGGTTCACCTTAAGCTGAGCCGCTACTTAACTAAGTTTGTTAACTGTTAGATTTTCTTTTGGTTAATTCACTTTTATTAAAATAAGAGTAGAATAACAGAATAGAAAAAGAAGTGTTAATTTTGAAACAAGAACAACATTTGTGATACATCCTTCAAAACACGTTTTCCAACATGTATTGAGACACAAAAAAAAAACCTTTTCACTTTAAATCATTTGAATTATCGAATTTAAAATGATGTGTATAACGGTCAAAGAATGGTTAAACAAAACGGTTTTTATTATTATTTTGAGCCCTTATTTCCTTAAAAAATGGAAGACTGATCTCATTTTTTACAGCAGTATTCCTACCCTAATAGCCAAATTTAAATTTCCGCAATTATTCTTAGTAACTTCAACTTTAAACCATAAAATTACCCAACATTTTGTATTACATCAATAGTTATTTTAATGCCTTTACGTTGAAGTCACTAAAAAAAATTTTGGCGGGAAATTTAAATTTGGCCATTAGGGTAATTGATAAGAATTGATGACTAAAACAAAATCTCAAAATTCATTTTCAGAGTTAATTAGTAAGATTTACAAAACAAACACACGACCACTACTTAAAACAACTAACTTTTATTTAAAATCCTACGAATTATAATGCTGTAATAATTCTTGCTCCCGAGGCTTGAGAATAACTTTATCTCTCAGATTAACGACCCAACCGGGATTTAAACCATAAAAGACCTGTCGTGGATCCTTACGCTCCACTAACATATCGTAATTTTCATCTTCCTCTACTTTAGGAAGCGTGTAACCATATTTCTGCGCGAGTACCAAACGTTCGTACGAAACCTTTTCCGGATCTGCCAAGTAACCCCTCGTACTCGGATCCGAATAATACTCGATTACGTCTTGCGGTGGGATCTTCCTACGTGGTATCGGTACTCCTGAAATATCAATCAATATATTCTTCTTATAAAAGCTATTTTTGCAGATCAGACCTCGGTTAAAGAATTTCTCCACGTTCATCATCGCTTGTAAACTCTGCTGGTCATAATAAGCCATAGTAATAACGCCTCCCATCCTTTCGATCGCAGCGATGACCATTTCGCTCGCCCATTGCACTTCTATATTTATTTTAGCTTTGAATAAATCTGCACCTTCATCCGTTAATTGAACACCGAAGTGGCGTTGGTCTGGAGATATTCGGAACACGCCTGTATTACAAAGAGCTACCAAGTCGATTGGTTTCGAAGTATCTAACCTATTCGTATCGATCATCGTTTGTAACGACAATAAGGATAATGGTGGATATTCACGCCTTAAACTTTAAAAATACATGAGTGAAATAACGCTTAATGTGTTTTATTTACACTTACTGATGTCCTCTATAATATGGTTCCAGGGGAAAACGTAAATAGAAAGGATTGTTACCCGTTTCATATCCGATACGAGTGTAATTCTGTCTTTGTAATGAACCTTTATTACCTGCACCATGTTTGTCACCCCCATGTTGACCTCTACCTCTTCTCTTGGGCTAAAATTAAAAAAAAAAAACTAAACTGTGTTTTTTTAAAATTATATCGAAGCATTACAATCCTTGCTTTTGGATTATCCTGAATGTTAGCTAAACATACTCTTGGTAAACTCCTTAAAAGGCCCAAAGCTTTCTCGGTTATATTTGAAGACATGTTTAAATCAATATTTTCAGATTTTAATTTATATTCGATTAAAATATAAAAAATTGCAGAAATATGTTAACCTAACCTAAATGTTTGACAGACAGGAATCTTTAGATTTGTTCGTTGGGGTTACACCAATTATACTGGTGCATATTTCATCTTTCTCACATACGTGAACAGCGGATCTTCTATTCTGTTCTAACTAGGAGCAGTCTAGAAAGTATAGCACCAACGAACAAACCTTTTATAATACGTTTCTTGGCGCAATATTCAAAAAGCAACAAATTCATAAAAAAGCTCCTATATAAACTTTAACTGTTAAATGCATTATTATATGAAATTTCATTCATAATTCCAACTAGAATTGTATATAATTACATTCTTTTTAACAATATCAATTTTTAATTCTTGCTTGAATGTATATAATTCTTTATCGCCTGAATGTTACAGTAAGATTTGATAACTTTCGTAATCGCAAAATACCTATCAGCTATGATCATTTTTCACCTTAATGATGCATAAGCACTTAAGTGATTGATAGGCTTTGTGTTAAGACATTTTTTCCGCGACTAACATGCATTTAGCGATAACGAAGAACTGTGTAGCTTATTATTTATAACAAAGATTACATACCATTTAGATTATTTTTTTTTGAGGCGGTATACCAAGATATTGTTTGGTTGTTATACAGGTGGGATTCTTTTCGTAAAAATGTAAATATTTACGTAAAAGTTCGTTAGACGGTATCGCTTTTTTACATGTTAGAAAATTTATTTTTGTACATACACAAACGAATTTATATGAAATGAATTTATACGATTATGTAAAGTAAAAGAAAGAAGGAAAATTTTGCGAATGTATCAACTCTTTGTTGGGAGATTAAGTACTTTTACAATGTGATAAATTAAACACTAAAGATAAAATTTAATTCGTTTTAAGATCTTAGCGATATGCATGGTAATTATAATTTTATTCTTTTTATTGTGGTTATATAAGTTCTGCGACGAATCATTTTACTATTGTTTTATTGTGATTAATCAAACCTTGAGAATAAAGAATTGAATCTTGGATTCATAAATTAATAAAAGAATCGTTTTATACTCTGGACTCTTGTTTATAATTTCGACATAAGAGGGCGCTCCATTAACATTAATTTGACATGGCGGTTTTTTTGATCAACAATAATGAATAGAAATTTTCAACAGTAAAGACAACAAAGAACCGTCTTTAATGGCATGCGATCGTAATCGGTAGTGTTTTTCTCACTTACAGCAATATCACTCGCAATAAGAAATATAAAAAAAGATTACAATCTTGTCACTTTTAACAATGTTATCAATGTCTGATTATGTTCTTTTTAGAGAATTAATATTGGTAAGTTCAATCGATCGTAATTTACTCCTTATCTCAGTTATTTTTTTTATTATTATTGTGCAGGTAATCATACTTAAGACTTTTGTTTTGCCATAGCAACACTTTATAATTGTTTTTTTCTTTTTATTAATTGTAATTATCGCTGTCTTAGTTACACGTAACGCTCACGTACTTGTGTCACAGACACGTTGTTCCACTCTTGGAGATTATCATTGTTTCATATCGTCGTTTGTCCTAAATGGAGCCGAGAAATAATTTTAACAATTCATGCGACGTTCAGTCGACAATATTATATCTTCTATTGTATCGATTTAACAGAGGATGGTTACAAGGAGTGCTAAAATAAAAGTAAAGGATTATTTTCGTGTTCGTCATGGTAGAATAGGCGAGAAGATTTGGAAAAGTCACGATATGAAATACCTATGACATATATAATCTGTGACTAATATTCAATATTGCGAAAATTATTATGGAAGATATTTATATATTGTATGATTCTCCATCTTAGATCTTACCTATTATTCCTTTAATTCTCTGTTTATAATAGTTAAATGTAATTAGATTAATCTAAAAACACAGACCATTGTTATATAATATATTTTACGATCATAATGCAAAAACTTAAATTGGTTGATATTTCAATATTCGCGCCTAAGTTTACTAAGTCGCCGCGTCGATGCCCGGTTCCTGTCAACTGTCAAATTAAGTGTCTTCCATTTTGTGTCTTGAGTTGTGTTATTTATGTGTATTATTGTTGCGTTAATTTTTAAAGTTTTAAATAATCAGTAATGGATTATTACTAGCTTTCTTACATCACTTTAGTTCCAAATTAATAATACTTTGTAGTGATTGCAGTGTTGATACCAACAAGCAAAATGTTGCCACTCACTAACCTAACATTTGGAGAAGATCAACATCATCATTTTAAATGCAGATTCTACAGGCTATGTACAGTAAATAACGCAGTAGTACCTACTGATAAAACGACGAGATGACGTGCGATGTGAGGATGTATAGTGTCGATATTTTGACTGAAAGCGCATTCTAACCGTATTACTAGTTAGTGTAATTTTTAAGCAACGATGAAATCTACTTTTTGACATTAGTGCGTGCGGAAACATTTTAAAATTAATCATCAGTAATGCTATGAAATATTCATATTTTTACTTATTGTAAATCATTTTGTATGTGAACGCTTATTTATTAATTATTACGTAATAAATGAGACGTTATGCATATGTAAATTATTTCTAAAATTAGATATTTCGATACTATTAAAAATATTCCTTTAACAATAATTAATCACATAACGCAGCGAGATATAAACATGCTGTATTGCCAGTTGCCAGATATCTCAAATGCATTCATAAATATTGCTATGATTTTGCCACATGTTTGTGACATATGACGTTCTTAAAATATTCGGATCTTAAAAACTTAAACTTGAAAAAAAATCATTCAACTTTCTGCGTCAATATGTAAAGTATAAAAAAAAAAATTTACAGTAATTTAAAACAACTTGGATTCGCCATAAACATATCCATTCAGTTACTGGTATTGTGGCTATAAAGGCGAAGCCAAAATACCCAGATTGTGGTTAGCATCAGATATATCGTATGTAAGAAGTACTACCTATTTACAATATAACTCGAATAAACTTTCCATTTATTAAATAAACCACGCTGTGTACAACAATATTACTCTATTTCATTTTCCACTGCTTTTGTTCAAGTAACAGGAAAATTCTTCTGTTTGTTCTAATAAATTTTGTTCTCACCATTGATGTAAGTTTAAGTTAATAAAGATCTGTTTTAAAATGGAATATTTGCCCCATTCACACTGGTTCCTAGAATTTGTCTAATTTTTATAATATAGGTACACTTCTTCTGTATAAATCATGAAATTCTAATATACACATTCGAATAAACCATATTACTTAGTTACTTCTATATAGGTAGGTATGTTTTAAGTATAAATAATGTAGAATCCATCCAAGTTTATGCGATATTTACTGCATAGAATACATAGCGTATACATGCGTATATCATTTTTTGTACCTAAATAAGACGGTTATCGCTGTGGTGTGTAGCCCGTCAACAAAGAAACAATTATCAGTGATTAGTTTTACGTTATCACATGAATACCTCGTGTTCTAGCTTAACTGTAATTTTGACAGAACAATCGAGTTTTCTAAGTAGGTGTAATAAGGTGTAAACAAAAATATAAGAGTTATATCTTTATGACTTTCTGAATCTTCAATTAATTAACGAATAGGCTGCTTCGTTATCGAATGTTTTCTCTTGATTATTATTAAAAAAGGCGTTTTGTTACTTTGTGTTATTTAAAACAACTATCATTTAAATTACGGTCCTGTGATTTTATTTTCAAGGGGTTTTTAAACATCTTAAAATAAGGTCTGTTAGGCCTGTTTCAGACGAGGCGATTCAGTTGATTCAACTAAGTTGCCTGGTTTACTGTCAACTAGTTGATTATGATTGAAAACCTATTGAAGCCGCCGAAGACGACAGGTTGACTTTATGTGACTTTATTCCGGTCTTCGAACGTTCCGGTGTCACGGTAGCGACGAATGGACTGTAATTTTTGTCACTCCTAATTTTTATGCCATCATAGGCACAGACTGTCCTTCCTCGTGTAATGTGACAATAGCTGATCTCTTTTCTACACTTATCGGCTTCCTTTTGGCATTTTTTAAATACTACTACTACTACTAATTGAACAACTGCATCGTAACTGGTTTACTAACAGAATAATTCACAACAAGTACGATATCAATTATTCCCTGCTATAGTGGGAGACCTTTAGGAGACATCCAGGTGAAATTTACGACCCTGTCGACCCATCCCTCTATTGTAAACATGCTTGTCGGCGTTCCTTTAAATATTCTTTGTTTATTACCTGCTATTAGGTTAAATTAAGTTTTCTCTTTAATAGGCAGTCTAATGTTTATTTCCGTCTTAAATACTTTGTTGTTATGCTTACTTTATTGTAGTAATTTTTACAATAATGTTAACAGTATTAAGTATTGAAAAAATGGATTTTTTAAAATTGTACTAGTTGTCTTTGTGGTCGCCAACTAGTAAGACAGCTTGACAGATGGGAAAGGTTACAGACATCAGCCTACTTAGTAAAAATATCACTGATAACTAGAGACCGAATTATATGCAAAGTGCATATATTTTATTTTTTGCATATCTTTAATTATAGTCTATATGTAGACGTATTACACTAATGGAAGTTAATTAGCGGTAATTAGTGATTGCATATATTGCATATTTAGGCATTTCTATGCATATTTTTTTTCAAAAGTTGCATATATTGCATATTTAAGCTTTTTCTTATCCTTTCTATTAGTAAAAATTCCTAGTAATTCCTAATGTAGATCGACAACCGACAATTCTCAGAACGATAAATCTTTTATATTGGTTTCTCTAATACTTTTTTCCAAGAACTGCACGTGTTTAATTTCGCCTAACAGAAGGGATGTGGTAAATACGTTTTATTATTATTAATTCCCAAATAAACTATTCATTCATTGAACATTTTTGAGCGAAACAGCATGTAATTGTGTTACGTTTTTAAATACTTTGCGTACATAAATGAGTATAGCGAACAAAATTTCTTTATGGATTAAGACATATCCTGAACTGGTAAAGGATGGCGACAAAATATTTTGTCGAGCCTGCATTAAACTGGTAAGTTTAATTTTACTAAAAGCTTTACAATTGTTTTTAAATTCTTTAACTTTTGATATAAAATGACAATTGTTGTTGTAGGTGTTTTCTGAGAGAAAATACCTGATTGATCAATACGCTTAAACTCCATCACATATTGGGAAATGCGAAAAACTAAAGCGATCCGCATGTGTGCAGCTATCTATACGTCAATGTGTAGCGTCAACTTCACGAAACTCAGAATAAGAAGAATATAATACGGATCTGTGTAACGCATTAATTTCGTCTAACATACCATTAGCAAGATTAAACAATGTTAATTTCTGCAAAAATTTTGCGAACATAATATACCTGACGAAAGTACCGTACGAAAAAATTATGTCACATCTTGTTACCAGCAAACAATAGCAGAAATTCAACAATTGGTAGGGAATAATTTTATTTATATCATGGTAGATGAAAGTACGGATAAGTGTGGCCGTTATATTGCCCATTTGTTAATAGGAATTCTTCACGCAGATATTGTAGGTAAATCATATTTAATTTATTGTAAAGAACTTCAAAAAACAAATAATGTGACAATTGCCCAATTCGTTCAAGAAGGAAAAGGGGATTTTCTTCCAATATAATCAAAGAACGAGTCCTTTTTGAGGATATGGACGTTTTATCTCTTAGAATATTAAATGGATAATGGTATTGTTCGGGTCATTTGTCATAATGACATGTTTGATTATATCAATATCTTTTCCATTTCTTTTTTTTTTTGTCCTCCAGGTCTTCATTGTGGTTCATACTTTCAGTTTATCTAAATATATATCAACAAAACCGATCGACTGAAATAATCATACTACTTCTCCAAACATCTTCAAGCATTGAAACTCTCACTGAACGTAGCCATCCACCAGCAATTTTCTTCACATTTCCAAAGTAACCATTAATCACTGTAAATTAACTTTGAACACACCAAATTTGACACCAGCATTGCGTCACTTAACGTAACTAACAATAACTTTCAGAACGCAGTGTATACACCAGAATTACGGTCAAAACTTTCGGTAGACAGCGTATAGACCGGACGATTCGCACTAAATTATGTTGTACATGCATAGATAGATATACACACATCGCGTCAGTCACCTTCAAGTTGGGTCGTCTCAGCGCGCTATAATATTGTAGTATTGCCTCTGCCAGACACGTGTTACGAATTTATGGAGTTGTTTGCTTCTTGCGTTATGTAAAGTCGCCGCTGTGCTAAGCGGCACCGAACGCTAAGAAAGCAGAAGTATAAGCATCATCCTTGAATATTCATAGGGCAACGAATATGACACAATGTGTCGTTTATTGTTTATTGTCTTGCCTATATCGGCTTCTCTCTCACATGGTGCGTAAATCGTTTTGGCAGCCCGTAACATACATGCATGCATCCTTTCGTCGTATGTGTCTATTATATGAAGGACATAATTGGAGATATGTAGAATATTCGATATAATAATTCGAAGATATACAATACATAACTATTTTCTTATGCTTATATTTATACCAAGTGGATCGAAGCTATCAGGAAATTTATGCAGATATTCGGTGAGCGGAGAAGGTCCTTTCAACAGACAGACAGAGAGCAAAAAAAAAAAACAGTTTTACTTTCGCTTGTAGAATTCGCCTTTCCGTCTGAATGAGCTTCTTTAGCGTATGTACTGAATCCGAAATATGAGTCAGCCACAGCAATACACCAATACACGTGCATCACGAGATTTTAAAAAAAACTGGGCTACCGCCTATTTTTGGGGTAAATTTACACCTATAGGGGAATTTTCACATGCTTGTGGAATATTCCTTGAAAGTGTGGTAATTTTCCCTGGTAAGTTTACACCTCTAAAGTAATATTCCCTAATGGAATGGAATAATTTCAGGTAGATTTACCACACCTTCAAGGAATATTCCACCAGTATGTGAAAAATCCCCTATAGGTGTAAATTTACCCCAAAAATAGGCGGTACCTAGCCCAGTTGCCATCTATTTTTTGGGTAATTTTACCACATTTTTTTTAATGTATAGATTTGAGTAACAACAAAGAAATTAGAAATAATTGATTATTAGGTTGTTTTATCATCCAGAAATATTAAGTTTCAGTTATCTAATAAAATGTTTATGTCATTTAGAACTTAATGCAGATTCTCCACTTAAATATTCAAAATATACCATTTATAATATTAGATTTAATTTTAATAATTTCTGAAAGATATAATATTAATTAGTTGGATTACAGAGAGTTTACAATAATTTCAATAAATTTTTAAATTCAATAAGCAATGTTTTAAAGAGTAAACATTTTGGGAGAAAGGTCGATAAGAAAAGCCAATAGTTACTAAGAATTGGTTGTATTCATAATACAAAGATCTAGTAAAAAATCTTATCAATTTGAGTTTGGATTTGGAGCTTTTTTATTTTTGTTGCCCTGTTCAGGGTATATTTTAAAAAAAATACCTCTGCAGAACTTCTAATGTGTAAGAAGCCTCTTTTGCGTACTGCAAATGAAAATTAAAATATGCCGCCATCATTTGTTGTAATGCAAAACGAAATGAATCTGTTGAGTCTAATAACTGTCTTTCTACCATTAAAGAATGCGACTTCACATTTCCTAGAAAAGAAAAATAAATGTAACATATGAAATAAATATATTTTTATTAATACCTTCTTCCAAGCATATTATCAACGGTGTATTCACCTCAATTTCTTCAAGTTTAGATTTATCCTGAAAATTTTTAACAAATTTAGCATTTAAAAATATATTGTATGTAGATAATAGTGCTGCGAATCGAAGCCTCTTTATGTGAAACCGGGTTTGGATGCAGTGATAATCGTCTTTAAAAATTGTAACGGTAAAACCGGTTTCCAAAATCAAAACGGTTTTAAAAGCAGATTATTGCGCCTTAAATAGGTTTTTCGAATTAAAATACATAGCACTTTTAAAAAGTAATACGTATTGTTTTAGTTTGAAACTGGTTTTGAAAATCGATTTTAAAAACTGAATTTAAAAACCGATTTTTACTAAAAATCGATTAACCGGTTTTTGATATCTGGCGATTCCCGCAATACTAGTATATACATAAATAATGTTGTGATTAACTATTGAACTCAAATTTGCCGTCCTGCGGTCTTGCACATTTGCATGTATACGTGCTTAATACCTACTTTACTTTTGTCATTAAATCCTAGAGTAAAACCAAAATAGTCTCTTCCTTACCTACTTGTATCATCACTTAACAACGAAAACATAGCCTCAATAACGGCAAGAACATAGTCGTTTTTAAACATTTCCAAATGTTTAATGAAAGAGAAAAAAAGAATTGACTCCTTCAAAACGAAGACTTTCTGTTGTTTAAATTGAAAAGTTTGATACGGTAGTTTCCTGCGTGTCACTTGCACGTTGAAACTTAAATAAATGTATCATATCTTGTAGCAACAATACGCCAAATGCTATTGAGGTTAAGTTCCCAGTATATCATATTAGATATCCATACGCATCAGTGTATGTCTATTATTTGTGTGCTGTCATAGCTAGTACATGGTAATCATCTCAATACATAATTAATGTAAAATGAACTTACCTCAATCTTTATTTGCAAGACAAAATGAAAAACACACCATTTACATTTATGCGTTGAAGCCATCAGTGTAGTGTAGATGCCGCACTTGTATTCAAACTGCGTACCTCAAACGCTTGCGCGTTGTACAGTCGACGGCTATGTAATGCATTCTCGTAACGGGGTTTAATTTTTGATCAAGCGACACAATGTAATGCAATGTTAAAAAAAAAAAACATTTTGTGTTCCAATCAAATAACAGATGCATATATATAATATATATAATTCAGAATTTCGTGTCCCTTGTATTGTCCATATGGTATTTTCACCAACATAAGAGGAAATATTCGACGAAATATGTTATTTTTCCTTGCTCCTAAGCAAATTCCCCCAAGTGGGGGAAAATTACTTCATTTATTGAAGTATTTTTCCATCAAAGTCGGTTTACCAGGCAAAATTACACCTAATTTGTAGTAATCTGATGTTCACCCTCTTTTTGGTGTAACTTTACCTTATATTTCATATGTTTTTTCACATACCAGTGAGGTAAATTTACCATCATTTTTTAGAGTGCACGATATCTGAACGTTGATGTCGATCTATATATTAACGTGACCCGAGAACATAACGAAACCGAGCACAGGAGCACACTCAATTTGTGCACAGTTCATATGGAATCTGCCGTATCCCTCCCCACCACCGCTACGTCGTTATACGGCTAGGCATTGGATAAAATCAACGTAGTTCAGCCTACTCGGCGCACGTGCTCCGTCGTCGATCGCTTGCTCGCGATTTAAAATACATATATATAGAAAGGAACGTCGCGTCGTTTATTCGTTTCGCTGCGTTATATTTCACGAATATATTAAGATCGAGTAATAGATTTTATTAGTTTGTAATCGAGGATTTGTTTAGGGGGTTCACGTGCTCATGTGCTCCTATACAGAAACCGCCACTGGTTGGCGCCGTGGAGCACGTGTGTGCGCAATGGGGATTAAGGAATGATAACCACGACGCGCACGTTCCAAAAAAATTAAATTGCGGCCAAGAAATACGGACAAGTGAAACATCTATATAATCTGTGGCCCCGCTGTATCTACCCTACCACATTCACAATCCAAATCATTAACCCTCCATATTCTATATAAATATGATTTAAAATTATCGCGACCCGTTATTAACACCCTTTAACAGTATAAATCGGCAAATTAATTAAGTTCTTAACTTAATTCGTAAAGGAGCTATATGTAAGTTTTACGCACTACTGTGCAGAACCCTGTATATTAATTTAGCAGGATACTGTCTGGTAATTTACGTCGAATTTCGACACTTCCAACTAGCCCATCGATCTTTTAGCTTGCATAGATTGGTAACACCGCGGATGTTCGACCGCGCGCTTCTTCTAGTTTCGACGGCCAGTCGGATATTTCGAAATCGCCGGCCGATGACGACGCGTGGCGCGATCTCGACCGTGCTGCATATAATTATTTGGAAACGGGTTCCAAGGAAAATATTGGCGCAGCGCCACACGGCTTCTTAAATATTGTACTGTAGAGGAAACGGCCAGGACGAATGACGCGTCCGTGCAGATCCTAGCAGCCAGCGTCCGTCCGCGTATCTTTGTTATATTGCTGTCTTGTTTTTGCGTCACAGCGGTCTGCGTACTGAAGTTTTGTAAGGTGTATATAAATAAAAATAACGTTTAATACTTGACGCGTGTTTGTCTGTGTCTATTTTGCTTTGTTAGACAAACTGAAGGATTGGAAAAGAATGTGTGGTTTAATTGAAGTGAATAAACAATCATCTTATTGTTAGTAGAGGCTTTCTAACAGTGAGCATTTATATGAGCGGGATATCATAGGCTATTAGGGTCGTTTATAGAGAACCAATCAGATGGAGGGCAGTGTAGCGAGAAATACTTTCTTTAAGTGTCACCTTTTCACCACTGGCCATCCTAATTAATGTTAAAATTTCGTATTATCATAATTAAAAAATTATACCTGCTAGGAGTACCGCAGAGTTCAATTTTGTGCCCTTCCTAGTTCGCTACCTATATGAACGTAGAGTAACTTGAAATTTTAATTTTAATTTATTTTATTACTTTTAAAGATTTGAAAGGAAACAAAGTTTTATTAACATTGACCTCTGCATGATCAGGAAATTGTACTTCACTAAAATGAATTCGACATAACCACCATCTGCATTAATTTTTAAACTAATACACTGAGATATACGAACATGTCATTTCAACAATTTTTCCGGAAGCTTCTAGCAGATTCACGCTAGAAATTTCCATTGCGGATTGACGCACCATATACTAACGCCCTCTATCAGCAGTCTCCCGATATGGGAATGCATCCATACTATTGTGATTCTCCCGGCTAATGCTTTAACAAGCAAAAGAAAAATAAATAAATAAATAACTTGCTAATTAGACCTGCCTTTTCTTTGCAGATACCTTCCTACAATGATTGACACAATACAATTCCATTAATAAAACAGTGCAATCATAAGATGTATAATTTATTATTAGATAAGTTTATATCAAAGACATATAAATAGCATGAGAACTCTTACTCTTAAGGTGAGTATAGTTATTTGGAAACAAATATTATCAATTATCCAGTATAATTTAGATTCTTTTATTCAAAAAGGAACTTTTAAAATATCATAAGAGAATAGAAAACCACCAACCACGTTTGCCAACTTATAAAAGCACAGAATTTTAATCTCATACGGAATAATAACCTCAAAATATTACAGAAATTATACAATAATAATTTAAACAATGTTTTGACCAGATTCCTCGTTTATCGGTTCATACAGACGTCAGAGTACCTCCAAATGTGATTTCCTTGTAGTGACAATCCAGATTCGCTCGTATATTCACCTCCTTCGTTACATTCAGGATGTATGATTAGACTCGGAACGGCAAACACATGCACACTCCCATGTAGAACAAGTACCCAGATATAGTAAACACCAAATTTGTGAGTTTATCCCCTTTGATACCAGATATACCCCCGCAATATGGTTTAATTCATTTATCTTTGATGAGAATTGACACAGCTTTTCTAAGACTTTTCATCAACTATCAACACGTAACCAAGGATTTTCATACATTTTCTTTATACGAATTACATTGAGTCACTCCCCATTCAATTAAAATAGATACCTAGGATACCAGGCTATCGTACAGTTGTCAGACGATAAATTATATTCAACTTCCATGACTACTAATACGATTTAGTCGAAATGATACTGGACTTACAAACAGGAGCGTACATAAAATAATAATTACATTTCAATATGGTTGGTAGCTTCCCTTTATGAAACACAGCAATACATTTGCCGGACCCTGTATGTTGCTATATGTACTGTTTATTTTTCAATGAAAAAATACGTTAACAAAGCGAGCTTTGGAACAAAGAAATGCACTTAAAAAATAATTTTCTTGGTTCAAAAATGGTCCGTAGGTATTGATTTTTTTGTTGCATCTATTACACATCGCTACCTTTAATAGCATTATCTATATAACACACATTTAAGAACTTTACTTATCGATTAAAATCAGTTCAAATTCCCGATCACCCAAGACTTATTCTGTATATAATAAAACCTTTTGAGCGTGTATGCGTTTAAAGATTTACGTCTGTATACATTGTATAGGTATATCATCTACCTGTCTCTGCGACAATAACCATCTAACAGGTGAAGATAAGAGCATCTTATCACTAAGCGCGATAACCACGCACTCATACAGACGCAAATAAGTAATAATATCGAAGCGTATTTCGTCTGTTTCGCAATCCGTTACGAATTCATAAGAGCTAATTTGCCCGGATTAGGTCCGAATGATAAACTTCTGTGAGTGTATTTTCTTCGAATTCTTTATCTGGCTACGACCGAATGAAATCCCACCTCGAGACTATTCACAATCGGCATCAGTAATCCATGCTTAAGATTTTGTAACTTTACCTGAATTTAATCACGAAAATGAGACAAAAAAAAAGACTTGATGTTACTATGTAGTTGCACTTTGCGCGTAGAAATATGCAATTGCAAAGAATTTCGTGTGGTTTATAACGCCTGATTATTATTAAGATTGTCGCCGTACAAACCTGTACAAATATTGCAGACCTCTTTGTCATACGGCTAAGGCAAATATTTTTGCCCGTGATGTCCAAAATAAACATTTGTCTTGAGTATATATTGCAAAACTTGTTGTTACTCGTTGCAGGCTAAATCGTAGTAAAGTTTGCATTCGCAATTAGGATAGCGGAATTATAGTTAGATTATCGGATAATATGCAATTTGAGTTTCGTCTATTATTTATTTTCTTTAGTTATTTAAATGCGTAAAAGAGATTAAAAGTAGTAATGATATAAAAAAGGTAATATTTTATCTCTAATTAATTTTAAAAAATAAACATGCTGTATCACCTCTTCCGATCCATCGACGATTGTAGCACAGTATATAACAATAAGGACATGTTCGCAAAAATCCATTGTTCTTGAGTGGTCCGTTTTGAATGACCTTCAACCCCAGCTGCCATTTTGTAAAGCTGTTGCCGGGAATTTTCAAACGTGTAGAATAATTTATATTTTAAAGGAAGTAGAAAAATAGATTAAAAAAATTCATGCGATTTTTATTCTGAATTTGTTGCAAATATTTATGAACATTTTATAGTAATAAAAAACACGATTCCAGTAAAATAATGTTTGATTAAGTGATACATATATTTGCAAGTGTTTTACGATAATTATGTTCATATTCTTTCCCTTTTGTGAAATAAATCTTTGTTTATATTTTTATAGTGTAAAAGATTCTTCCAGGAATAAATATGTTGTGGTTCTTTCTCAAATAAATTGATAAAAATGCAACAGCATTGGTGGAAGGGACTTTCAAATTTCTGACACGAATACACAATAACTTTTAATTAGGGTTCAAGAGTTATGACTATATCGTTCTGTGCGATACAAAGATTGTTCCTTTCTATTCGACTACTTCATTTCTAACATCCGACCCTGCACTGGTTTGTCAACAATAATGTCCGGGGGTGCACAAGTGGATAGAGTTCAGACGTAGACTATATAATATCGAATTGTCTATAATATGAATGAATGCGATTAAAATTTATACCAGTATAATGCAGTTCAAACCAAAATCACATTATTTTAAAAAGTGAACATAAAATGAATTAGGTTAGCCACTGCGATAAATAGCAATCTAGCTTAAAATGTATATCTAACAAATAAATTGATTTAATGTGAACTAGAAATCTCTGCACAACGATAATAGTTCTTCTTATTCATGTACTTTCTTAATTCTTGTCATGTCCTATCTATTAGATTCATTAGGAAATCCCAAGAAACTGCGACCATCGTTAGCATCACAATTTATCTTGCGAGAGTGACTGGCACTACAACATGATACCCAATGGTTTCTTCTTTCACGATAATTTGAGTTATTTCACTTAAACCTAACAATATAACATATAAGAAAGTATGCAAATGTTATGGCCACTGGCCACCGATCTTACCTTTTACACAAGAATATCATAGTTCATTAAATGTTTTTAAAACTGCAGGGGTAATTCAAAACTAATAAAATACGTAAAATAAATAAATAAAACAAGTAAATCATATAGATTAAACGGAGGAGTAAACTAATTTGTGTAGATACGAACGTAAACAATAACAAACTGCCATTTTGGGAAGCTGTTGTTTGTGTGAAGCTAGGTTTAGAAATCTGGACCGCTATAACTCCTCTCTTGTCCTTACTCGATATAGTCTGATTGTAGGCTCGATCTAATACTTCTCGTGCTATTCTCGAATAATGTGCTGGACAACCGTCATGTTGGAACCACATTGTTTGTCGTACGTCCAAGGGAAGGTCTTCAAGTAACAAGTGGAAGTTCGTTCTGCAAGATGTTTCGATATTTTTCACCATTTAAGTTTCCATCGATGAAATATGAACCAATAAGCTTTATTGCAATTATTCCACACAAACATTTACGTTCCAAGGATGTTGATGTTCAACTTGGCGCAACCAATGGGGATTTTCGATACTCCAGTAATGCATGTTGTGACAATTTACCGTACCGTGATTTGTGAATGTCGCCTCGTCAGAAAATAATACTCGCGGAAAAAAAATTGGAATTATCTTGTATCCGTTGAACCGGCCATTGACAAAATCGCACTCGATTTTGAAAATCATCGCCATGAAGTTCTTGATGAATGGAAAGTCTAAATGGATGATATTTCCTGCGCTTCAATATTTGGCAGATAGTGGACTGAGAAATTGCCGATCCGCGAGCTATTTCTCGAGTACTAATGTGCGGATTATTAGTTACTGCAGCGATTTAATTATTTTCTCCAGCAATTGTTTTTCGGCAATTACGTTTTCTTGGCTGTACAGTTCCTTCGTTAGAGAACTGTTGAACGACTCGGTAAAAAGAAGCGCGCGATCGCACCTTGTCGGGAAAACGTTGTGAATAAAGATTAACAGCATCATCGATATTCCTACCACTTTTTCCATAGATGTAAATCATTTCAATTCTCTCTTGTAATGTTACAGCCTCTATTACTGTTCAAATATTCAACACTTAACTAATTTGTATTGGATTAATAATCTAAATGGGGATCGGACAATGTGTACTAAGTATTCACAGCTTGTCAAGTACTGAATAAAGTTCGGTTTTGTATCGTTGCATTCCAATTGCGAATAAATAAATGTATCGAAGTGAAGGGGCACAGTTTCGAACACATGGCTTCTTTAAATATTAGTTTATGTTAAAATAAAAAAAACACAAAATCATGTTTGCTTGTCTCTACTAGAAGCAAACTGTTGTTTTGTAGCAGCTAACTGTTATTTGCAGTTCTAAAAGATAGTTAAGGCTTTTATTCCCTGAGATGAAAAGTGCAGACGTTATTTATCTATTTTCGATGGCGCATTTTTTGACTAGAGTACAAAATTACCAACAGCGAACATACGAAGTAATATCTGGGTTGTCTAACAAAACTAAATGTGAACATTTTGCCACTTTTTTGATTGTTCCACCTGTACCAATTACTAATTCGTTATTTATAGCACCATAATAAAATATATATTTGATCCCTTTTTTTCCAAATATCGATGTCTTCTGTCTAGAAAATTGCCTGTACAAATATGGCCAGATAAACCTCGGTGACAAGAGTAATCTTTTACTGTAGAATGTTAAGTGCTTAGCAAACTGGATATCTTATCTTGGCGGTGTTGTTATATTTTCACACCAAATATGCTATTGCGTAGTATCTACCAGAAAAAGATTTTAAATGTAAGTCATATATAACTACATAAGAATGAAAAATAAATACTGAATTTGAGTAAACAGTCTTGGGATAGGATTTACAAAGTTCTTGAACACTGGAAAGGTTTTGTGAGAATTCTTGCAGAGTTTGCGAAATAATTTTCGACTAGACTTGATCTCGTTAAGAATTAAAGGGTGCTGTATGTTTAGTTATGAGAATGGGGTGTGTCGCATTGCTTACATGACACAGCTAATGATTACACTGACGTATATAGATGAGATCTAACCAATTTGCTAATAGGAATCTAAACGTTGGACTCTCTACGAGGTGACGAAAGTATATAAGATTATTTGCAAAACCTGATAAGATCTTCATGTTTCCCAGAAGTAATTACATATAGAATGTTTGTGCAGTTACAAGGTAAGTATAAGATTTGACAAACATTTTTGTGATTCGATTTCAAGATCTGTAAATCGGTTATTTTTTTTATCAATATCCTGAGAAGAGAATGTATATAATTTAAACAGATATTTGTTAATTTATCTTTTATTATATCTATATTAACAGCAGAAGCACATATTATAACTCAAGATCATAATATTTCTGGAAAAATCCTTGCTCATTCAGAATGTAATTCCAAAGAAAATATTTACTCACATCCGAAGGTAATTCATCTAAGGTCTTGCCCGTTGTTTGAAAGAATTAGAAGACATAAAAAAAGTGTTTTGTCAAGCTTGAAGCGAACCTTGAACAAAATTGTCGACACCATATTAATTTGTCTCCGCGCACGATCTATAATAATATGTGCTTCAAAGTCAGCATCGGCACTTTATTTACACAAAATATTTGTTAGAATATGCGTGTGTGTTACATACATAAATAATCCCAATCTACGGTAATTTTACATAATTTTCTAGGTATCGATGCGTATCAGAAGTATTTACAATTAGAGCAAATATGTTTACAAAGATTATTAAATGCGATGTTTAGATACGTGAAAAAACAGTTTTGTTTATGCGTTATATAGTAACATCGACAAGCTTCTGAATAGTGAATTATGAAAGATTTCGGAGTATTTACCTAAAACTTGTACCTCTGTTTGTATTATGGTAAATGTGATATAAATTAGGAATTAAGTTCAAATCATATTATAAGCTTTTTGATATCACAAAACTGACTTTATTTTAGTCAAATACACAAATACGAAGGCATTACAAGTATTTAACATTTTATTTATATATAATTTTTTAACATTAGATTTTTTTTTAACTTCTAGTAGAAATTTGATTTTGAAACTTGCAGTGTAGACATAATCTATTTAAGGAAAATATTTTTAACTTTATAGCACTTTCGGTATACAGTGTGTTGATATCAACTTTCTTATTTTAAATGGAATAGTATACTTTTTATCGGTCTAATGAATTTGGCGAATCATTTGTAACTGGTTTATGTGAAGGATCCCTATCCCTAAACTCGACCGTTTTTGAGATATTTTCATTTTCGTTGATTTTTTGACATTTGCACTCTTTCAAATAAAATCAAATATTTCATGAGATAGCAGATATTTAGTGGTTCTATTAAAGTCGATGTAAATACAAGGACGTAGCTATAAGGTGTTATAGTAATAATCACTGAATCACATACAGGGTGTTCAAAAACGCGTCTCCAATGTGGATACCTTCAAGCTAACGAAACTTATTTCTTTCAAATGGAACATGGTATTTTTTACTACAGCATTGAATGCAGCGCAAAATTCTACATCGATTGATAATAGGGTTTGGTATATCTATTCTTAATAGTTTTTTGAAGTATTAGCATTTCTTGCAGAAAATTGCTAAAAATATGCCTAAATTCCAAGTTTCAACCAAATAAAATGAGTTTTTTCTTACAAAACACTCTGTACATTATTTGCCTAACCTATCTAAATATTTATGTTTCAGATATCTAACGTTCCCTAGTTTATAGTGTATATGATTTGGTCATTATTGCCATAACACTTCCTACTTACGTTTTTGTACTTACATCGACATTAGTAGAACCACTAAATATCTGATACCTCATCAGCTATTTAATTTCACTTGAAACAGTGCAAACGTCAAAAATTCTACAAACTTGCAAATATCTCAAAAACGGTTGAGTTCAGGGATAGGGAACTCTCATGTAAACTAGTTGCAAATGACTCGCCAAATTCATTAGACCGATAAAAATTGTACCATTCCATTTAAAATAAGAAAATCGATATCAACACCCTGTATACCGAAAGTGCTATAAAGTTGAAAATATCTTCCTTAAATAGATGATAGTGGGCCATGACTACACTGCAAGTTTCAAAATCAAATTCCTGTAAGAAGTTCAAAAAAATCTAATGACCCAGTTAGGTGGGACACCTTGTATACTAGTGTGATTACGTTATTAGATATGTTGATTCAAAATTTCTCAGCTAGAAGAACTTAATGGTGAATTCTGTATCGACATTAACTATGTAGACTTGTTTATCTTTGTGGTTTATTCCGGTTAAGCATGGATTTCTTCCTCTTTCATTAATTCTAACCGCTGTTTTAATAAATATAGTAAAAATTCCAAGAAACACTATGTGTTGGTATAAATTCATATCGTATATTTATATCAGTGTTTCTTATTATTGATTTTGTAAGTATATTATATACACTACCGGCCGTAAGCATTTACTCAGCTCAAAAACAAAAATAATAACAAACTTCCTATCTTACATCCTGCCTCGAATTAATTCGAATTGTCAGATTTAATTATGCCATCTTTGACGCTATTTACGTCGTGTGTGTTTTTCTGTCATTCGAAATACCAATTAATTCGTTCTTTATTAATTTGCTTACCTAAAAAAATGCAGAAATAAATACTAAAGAAATACAAAAAAAAAAATTCTAAAGCCAATTTTAAAACTGTTTTTATTTTAAAACATTTTGTTGAAGCCATAAATATCTCTTTTTTTTAACACTGTTTGTCGCATTTAATAACATAATGGGCGCTTGAAAGCTTGGCGAAGATCATTTTTTAGTTCGTCCAAATTATCACCTTGGTTTCGATATTGATATACCAAATCCTTAATCTTTCTATAAAAAAAAATCGCAGAGTGTGAGATCGGGGTGATCTATTAGGTGGCCAGTAAATTGGATCTCTCTTTGATTTTCATTTAGCAGCAAAAAAACTTATTCAACAAGCCATTTATTTCACGATGTTGTGCAGTGGAGCACCATTTTGCTGGAAATAGAAAACAATTTATCCTTTCTTCTAAGGGCAGATTGTTAAAATCCACCAATTGCTTTTCTAGAATTTGGTGATATCTTTATGAGTTCAGATTACCGTCAAATAGAAATGGTTCAATAATCCGACCTCTGTAGAACCCAAACTAAACTTTAAAACTATATCTGCTCTGTTTGGCCTGTCCTATTACTTTATGTTGATGTCCTTCATCCCGATATTAACGATTGTACTCTAGAGTCTCCGAACGCACTGGGGTATAAGAACCACCATCAGTGGAACTGATCCTGGAACAGCTTCCAGGAGATTGGGTGGAGAATCCCACAGCTACATAAAGGAACCGCTGTCAAAGATGATTTAATTAAGGAGACAACTTCTAGGACAGAAAGGGGATCACAATAGATATGAAAAGGTCGCGGTGAAACAGGTCTATAGGCTACCCCAATCCTAATCTACTCTAGTCTAGGCTTGAGTCCGAGTTGGATTGTCAAAACACTGTGGTAGCGTATGCACATTTATCAACTATTACATCGGCGTTTTTTTTTTACAGTATATTATAATAATTCTTCATCATGGCTGAACGTGAAAGAATTAGTTTGATAATGATGGTTGCTTTTGGAGCAACGCTGTTATCTCTACAAGATGTATGTAATATGTTTAATACTACATCCCCAGATAAGAGTATTTCAAAATCAACAATCTTCCAACAGGTGTTCCAAATCGGCTAAACCGCTACAAAGCCGCTACTGCCAATGACTTTATCAAGTACAAAAAATTGTTTACAATGCGTTGTTATTTTTTCGATCTCGATCACATGAAACGGCTGTTTTATCTAGTAGTGGATTTCATTTGAATACGTCTCAGCGGTCGCATTTGTTTAAATTGAATGACATTTAGCTGTTTGACGTGTCTTTAATAGTTACTGAAATCCTCTACCATGATGTATACGAACGCCGAGATAACTGACGTGCATTTCTTGTATGGACGTGCTGATGGCAACTCATTAGAAGCGATATGATTGTACATAGAACGATTTTCTGCCCGTAATGTCCCCGATCGAAAAATCTTCGAAAACATTCATCGACGTCTTCGTGAAAAGAGGCTCAATGTAACGAAGCGGAGGGCCAGGAAGATCAATGACTGCAAGAATGGTACAATTGGAACAGAATGTGCTGGAAATCATAGAAGAAGATCCTGGTAGTTCCACGCGAAAAATTGCAAACACTTTGAATGTAAGTCATTGTAAGACAATTCGGAAAATTCTTAAGGACAATTTGTTGTATCCGTACCACATTCAACGCGTTCAGGCACTACTACCTGCTGACTTTCCTCCACGTATTGCATTATGTCAATGAATATTGCAAACATCAGTTCGCATCCGTCTATTCCTGACACAGATTCTTTTTACCGATGGAGCCAGTTTCTCAAGAAATGCAATAAGGAATTTTCATAATAACCATGTGTGGACAGATGAAAATCCGCATGAGGTATTTGAAGATCGTTTTCAACGTCAGTTCTCGTTGAATGTTTTGGATTGGAATTGTTGGTGACTATCTAAATGGACCGGTATTTCTACCAGGAAGATTTGCTGGCGTGGTGGATCGCAACCTTTTGGAAACGACGCTGCCTGAGTTTCTGAAGGATGTACCATACGCGACAAGAATTGCGATGTGGTTTATGCACGATGGTGCGCCACCACATTTCAGTTTGGTTGCTCGTAATTTTTTAACAGCAACATACGGAGAAAACTAGATTGGTCGAGGTGAGCCACACGCATGGCCTGCTCGATCCCCAGATTATTTCTTCTGGGGATCTCTGAAGTCAATAGTTTACGCTACTCCAGTGGAGAATTTGGAGGATTCGCGAAATCGGATAATTGCTGGGTATAACTCAATTAGAAACGACCCTGATGGTGTGTTTGAAAGAGTTCGACAGTCAATGATGCGAAGATTGAATGCTTGTAGCCAGGCTGGAGGAAGACATTTCGAACATTTATTGTAGATTAGGCAACTTTACATGTTGCAAACTTCTAGACCCCTCGCCACAAACTGCACTAAACTGGACGTACGTTTCGATAGCAAAGCTATCCATTAGCTTTGGCCTGGAAGCATTACCAGTACCAGTATTTTTGTTACCTTTACATGTACTTTTTGATAATGAGATGTTACTTGCTCTGATGGTGTGCAGAAACTTTGCAGGGAAAAATTGGGGATGCAACCCAAAAATACTGCTTTGGATGTATACAGCGATAGTGAGACCGATCATCACCTATGCATCAGTAGCATGGAGCAAAAGAACTAATCTGGCCACCGCGAGAATTAACCTCTCGAAAGTGCAAAGATTAGCATGTGTATGCATAACGGGGGCTATGAGAACTTGCCCAACAGCAGCTATCGAAGTAGTATTGGATCTTGCCCCCCTCCACATAGTAGTAGAGGGTGTGGCGAAAAGAACCGCACTAAGAATGGTCAAGGAAGGAATGATTAGGCATAGGCCTCAATCTCCTGACAGTGATCAAACCTGGGATATGCCCCGGGATGATATGTTAAAAAAATTTAGCTTTGTGAAAGAATTCACCATAAAGCTAAGTAACAGGAGCGAGTGGGATCATAACACCATCTTGAACTTGAATAGAAATGCCATCAAATGGTACACTGATGGCTCCAAAACGGCAGAAGGAACTGGAATAGGAATATATGGGCTAGAACTACATATTTCGAAAGCCTGGGAAAATGCCCAAGTATATTTTCAGAGCGAAATACACGCTATTGGAAGATGTGTTTCAGTTCATTATGGATAGGAACTATCGGAAGCAGGAGATTATCATCGTGTCTGATAGTCAAGCAGCCATCAAGGCGCTGAACTCATATGAATCAGCTCCAGATGGTCTGGGAATGCCTAGGGAAACTAAATGAGCTAGGAAAAGAAATAAAGTAACCTCCTGTCGGTTCGGGTCACACAGGAGTGGAGGGAAACGAAATAAACGATTAACCTCGCAAAAAAAGGGGCTGGAATGCCTTTCGTAGGGCCTGAACCCTTTTGCGGGATAAGTAGCAGTACAATACTGAAGAAACTAAAAATGGAAATGGAGCAGAGAAATCCAGTTACTGGGAAAATCTCAGGGAATGAGGCAAAGTAAAATTCTTCTGGGAACTTATAACCAGAAGAGGTTTACAGAATGCATCAACCTGAGTAAGAACAATGTTCACATATTAACAGGAATACTTTCAGGCCATTGTAAACTGAAAGGACAACTGAGTAAGCTTGGATTGGAAAAAGATCCTGAATGCAGATTTTGTGGGGAACAGGATGAAACATCCATCCACCTCCTCTCAAACTGCGTAGCACTGTGCAACCCGAGGGCATTGTACCTGGGTGCCATGTGAAATCGAAAGGGAGACTTACCTAGACTGGGCCTCTGACATACTTACACTTTCTAAAAGGAATAGGATTGGAAGGCCAGCTGTAAAGCAGCAAGAATAGGGGACACAATAGATCTTTTAGGTCGCAGTGTAACACCACCCTTCAAACAAAGGGGGTTTTACACAATCATTATAAGACAAAATATTCTTAGAATAGTCCAGGGAATATCCCTTTCAATTTTTGCCGCATGTTTGTTTACTTAATACCCTGTATATGTTGGTGTTTTGCGTAGATTTCACCAAACCTGGCGTTTTTTTTTTTCTTTTCTCATCGCTCAGTTAATTATTTTGTGTTTGGACTAGCGGTGACCTTTGTGGAAAACGATAATACACAATCGCTGAATTAGTACAGGACGTGCGGACCAGAACTACGCCTATGCGGTCTGTACGACTTCCCTCGGCAATAATTGTTATCGCGACGTGTGCAAACAGCCGTTCAGAAGAGGGAACGGTGTCATGGCGGCAGGCGAGGCCTCCTCCGTCGCGGCGCGGACAGGGTGCGGTCGATGATGTAGCCACGACGGTTCGAGTCGCCTCAACGGCTAGGGACTACGCGTATACTCGCACACACAGACACACAAACACACACATACATAGACAGACGAGCACACGAAAGGCAGAGACAGACACGAGGAGAGAAGCGCGAGCACAAGAGTCGGAGGAACGTCGGCATACACGGGCAAGCAAGCAGACACAGGCGGCAGGGCATACAGCTGACGCAGCCACATCGAGAACCCACCGACTGCGAAGAGCGTCCGCTTCTGCATCAGTGTAGTCGGAGCCGTGTCCCAAAAGCACACGCGTTGCTTGCCTGCTGCTTGCTGCTGTTGTTGCGGCTACGCTTTACCATCGGCCCACAGGTCGACCGAATGAGAGTATCTCGTCGTTACTCGAGGTTCTAAAGTGCGCGGTACACGAGGATATACAGTATCGAATCCTCGAGCCTCGATCCATCATTGAGGACGAAGAGTGAAGCCAGAAGAAGAAGCAGCGACGCCCTGCGTGTAACACGGAGGAATTAGGCCGATTTAGGTATGATTTGGGCAATTGTGCATACATACATAATCCTCATCATATCATTACACTATATATACTGACGCATTCAACGTAAACACAAAACCGATTCATTATTTAATATACGTATTTATATTATGTGGTGTGTGTGTGTTATCGATGTTGCGCAACTCTCCCTGCTATTCCGAGTGCCGACACTCCTCCTCGGCCGTCCTCAGTGGCGGACGGTCACGTGCTCCCCTCTGATGCGACGTTCTACGACCGGGAAAGGGCAAACTAGCGTCTCTCTGTGATGGATACGGAATACCTTTTCTCCGATGTGCTTATATATTTCATCATACCTTCTCGCCGTTTTCCTATATCGATTCATTCTCTCGAAGGATATTATTGTCTTATTAGGGAGTAGATAGAGTACGATTCGCTTATATGTTGTACTTACACGCGTCGTATTGTAAAACTCCTCTTGCGGTGCGCTCGCTGGCTGCGCTGTTTTATTATCGGAGTTTTGTGTACGCGTCGGTACCCGTGCAGCGCGCGGCGGCCCACCGAGCTGACGTCGGCTTCCGCCGTCCGTGCGCTCTGGTTGTCGTTTCTTCGACGGCCAACGCCAGTGGCGTAGAGTGAGGGGGGGCGGTGGGGCGCGTCAATAAAATCCGCCAATTAATTTTGATGCGAACAATTGAATATAATAATATATAATTTCGCCAGCGCCATCCACAGAATATATAATCTCTTTCAAAATATGTCGCCGTATGAATTCTTACGGGTCAATAACTATTACTAATAGTTTATTTTACAAAGTTTGGAAAATGACGTTTTTCAATCTAATTTTTTTTTTCTTGTTTCTTTATTTTTGCGGATAAAATTATAGAAATTGCAGGAGTTTTAGATTAGACATGCTTTATGCTATAGAATAGAATATCAAATATTAGCACTACACCCTAAAAAAAAAAGTGGTAAAATTACCCCAAAAATAGATGGCAACTGAGCTACCGCCTATTTCTGGGGTAAATTTACATCTATAGGGGAATTTTCACATCCCGGTGGAATATTATACATGTTTATGTCTTAAGACTTAGAACTTAATGCAGATTCTCCACTTAAATATTCAAAATATACCATTTATAATATTAGATTTAATTTTAATAATTTCTGAAAGATATATTAATTACTTGGATTACAGAAAGCTTACAATAATTTCAATAAATTTTTAAATTCAATAAGCAATGTTTTAAAGAGTAAACATTTTGGGAGAAAGGTCGATAAGAAAAGCCAATAATTACTAAGAATTGGTTGTATTTATAATACAAAGATCTAGTTGAATGTAACCATAAAATAAATTTTGACTAACAAAATACATTAAAAAATCTTATCAATTTGAGTTTGGATTTGGAGCTTTTTTATTTTTGTTGCCCTATTCAGGGTATATTTTTAAAAAAAAATACAAAAAAAACTTACAAAAAAAGCTGCGCCTTCCTCCTATCTGAAATGGTTTCTTTTTAATTTCTGAGAGGTATAATCCTTATGGCAGTAGTGCATACCTATCTTTTTCTTTTCTGTGCCGCATTAAATTTTAAATCATGACATTAACGATATATCCATATCAAATAAATGCTAACTTTATTCCCAAGACAAGGTATGAAATGTGTCACAAAAATTTACAAAAAAATCATTAAATACAAACTCCAATGTGATGAGACAAAGAAAACTAAAAACTATTGAAAAATTAAATTAAAAGCGAATAGGTATACTAAAAACTATTGAATTCAAAAAATTCTGTGACTGTATAGAAACATTCAGTATGCAGCCAAGATTTAACTGTTTGTTAAAATTTTTAAGAAGTAAAAGTTTTCCAATTGTTAGGCAGATGGTTATAAATTTGAATTCTTAACACACTATACTTTCAGCTGTTGACTTCAGATGCTTAGCAGAATGAATTCGTGGATTTCTTAATTTAAATTTATGTTCGTTATTGTTTTTGTTGATAAAAGTGCTCCTATATTATTGTACATAGCAGCTACTTTCCAATATGTATATATATATATATATAATTCACAAAGTGTTAATATTTTCAAGGAAATGAAATAAGGCTTACATGACGTCAATTGAGTAACACCCGCTAGACATCTAACCGCCGCTTTTTGTTTAAGAAATGCCTTTTTTGCAGAGGCACATGATCCCCAAAGTAATATATGTGTGTCCAACTTTTTTTGCGAAGTATGAAAAAAGATGTATTTTGTTTTTTTTTTAAATTTAATGATAGCTTATTAGCACAAAACCATGCAAAAATTTTGTCCAGCATAATATTTGTAAGGGCTTCAATATTGTTTTCATTTTCCGAAATTATTACGGTGATATCATCGCCATAGCATGCAACCATGAAATCACAAAGAAATTAAAAAATGTCGTTTAAAAACAATGAAAAATGCAGTGGGCCAAGTACAGACCCTTGAGGGACACCTATGTTATTGGGCAATAAGGGTGATGTCACCTTGTAGCTCGTTTTAGCGTTAGTGACATTTATTTCCACGCACTGTACTCTGTCAGAGAGGTATGAAGTAATCCACTCCAGCACTTTACCGCGTAAGCCTAAAGAGTAAAGCTTTTCACATAGAAGATCATGATTAACACAATCAAATGCTTCGACAGATCGCATAAGACAGCGACATGATATGTTTTGGATTCCATATCCAGTAACACACAATTATATATTTCTAGTAATGCAGAAACTGTAGATTTGCCAGCTCTAAATCCATGTTGGCACATGAATGGTTGGTCAAATGAATGGCATTTCGTCACTCAAATTA
>RXPK01003845.1:0-54261 GCA_004143645.1 Protaetia brevitarsis
TTTACGGAATTCGAGTTTTTATTGTAATATCATTTTAGAACTTCGCAAATCCAAGTTGTAGATTCAGTAGAATAGCAATCTATTTGAGACCAGCACTGATGTGCCATTCATCGGCTACATAATTGATTTTATCTATGGAACGTGTCATAATTTTTATGTTTTGCTCCTTGAACAACATACGCAACGGAAATGGAAGCGAAGTTTGTTAGAACTACACTCGAAGCACCTATAAAAAACGCCAATCTTTTGATTTGTGTTCATAACCTAATTAACACGCAGCGTATCTGTACATACCTTACAGCTTTCATCTTTATTGATGATTAGTATTGATCCTAATAATATTTCTGTTGGAGAAAATTTTAACACTTTTTTGACTAATTTAATAGTCAGGAGAGGTCCACACTCTTCGTGTTATTTTGTCGAAAACTATACGAGTTTAAATTTGACGAGCAAAGATAGTCAGTATTGTCTACTGCTAGGGTTTAGTTTTCCAACTGACACGGTGAATATAAATACTTCCTAGTCACATTTAATTTAAATTAGCTAGACAAATGTACTAGCTGTTTACTCAATTGAATGCGGTCTATTGGTGATTTAACACCGTTTTCTAAACATGACGTCTTTTTCAATATGTTATTGCTTATTTGTTTCTGGTATTTTCCAGGTTAAGTGACAATCGATGTATTGTCCTTGCTACTTAATTTAAATGCAATTTTATATGATTAACAACTCTTTATTTCGTAGTGCTATAATATTCTTCTTTAAGGCGTTTTCTCAATTATAAATATGGCAACCACTCATTTCAAGTTTTGGTTTCAACTAAACGTGCCAATTTTAAAACGACTTTTGGGAACCATTATAAATTAAGTGAATGTTTATGCTATTTGACTCAATCCGAACTAATTACGTAAATAGATGTTCCCAATTACATCTTAAGATGTTAAAATTTTTATGCAAACTGAATTAAGGTTAAAACAGAGGGTTCACTTTGCGGGTCAGTAAGGTTTGGTGTTTTTTTTTGGATTGTTATCGGCGGAAAAACAAACCCGAAAACACATACACTTGCAATGCACGTGGTGCGTAAAATTCAATACCGTATTAGATTAGGTGGGGTTTCTGTATTTCTATCCTCATATCTGAACAAAGAATCACACGAAATTTCTGTAATTTCTGTTCTATGAAACGCCACGTAGTCAAACTTGCAAAGTTATAAAATCAGAATATAATTGACTAGCGCAAAATTAACGCCGAAACACGATAATATTTCAACAGTGTAACAGTCTGTTTGATTTAACTGTCATCAAATAGCTCAGTTGTTACTAGAGATACGACAAAATGTTATAGAAGTTTACATTAGTTCCTATTTACTGCCTAGAATAAAAAAAAAACGATCACAAATGTTGTCATTAGCAAATACACGAATTTAAACTTTAAAAAAAATTCTTAAATGCTATATCATATGTAATTATGTATCATTTAAAAACTAAATGAAAAGTTTTGCAAATCAACCCTTAGGTGAAATTTAACACATTCGCCTAAAAATGGTAGGCGATGAAAACAATTATTACACTGTAGTTATAGTTCATTTACTATAAAAGACGACGTAACTGAGTCAGTTTGCTATGTAACGATCGTGTTGCAAATTTGTCGTCAAACGTAACAAGTAGTTTATGTACTGTCAAACACTTGACGTGAATAAACAACTCTTAAATAAGTTTACCGTTAATATAGTGATGATTCTTCTCGAAAATCAGGAAATAAAGATGTTAATCATGATATGCATTGGAAAAATACAAAAAGCACAAGTGAGTACGTAATTTAATCGGGACCATTATCGCTAAAGTATTTACAGTAACGATTAGTAGGCAGTTCTTCTCTACTCAACGCAATTCACTCTGATTTACTACTTCTGAATTCGTTCCAATATGTTGTACACAAGTACCTCAAATTTCCGGACTAATTTAATTTAATCTACTTATACAATTGTATGCATCCTCGACTCTGCCCTATTTTCCATCCATCGATTCATAACAGAACTGCCCTTTCTTGAGAAAAAATAAATCTACACACAAGAGGTGTTTCAACCATAGAAATGCTTTTTCTTTAAGAGCCACTTTCAAAAGTTAATGTGTTATGTTAGTCTGAAAAATGTAATGGAAAAAGAACAAACTTTGATAAACATCACTGTTACTACAATGCACCCAAAATGTGTTTCCAAATAGCACATTGACAATAAGTAGAATAATAATTTTACAACATTTATTTCGTATACAATTTTCGTTTGGGTTAGTAGATGTAACTCCTTGTTATCATGAATGAATTTTGCTTATGTTTGCAACATGAATGCTTAGAGCATTCGTTATCTCTAAAAACGAAATGTAAAGAATATGACATAAAAAATATGGATTTTATACTCCTACTCCGTCGCGAACAAGTTACGGAGTAATGGCCCGTTGTTCTCGCGTTCTGCGTCGAAATACACGATTAACGAAACTATTAACTCTTCGATTGTTTACCAATGGTTTCGATAATGGTTTAGTTTGTAATAACTTATTATAAATAAAATAATATGACCAAATATAAACGCAATTCCACACTTTACTGTAAAAGCAGAATATAACACTTTCGACAGATGACAGCAATAACTAAAATTGGTGGGAATACACTGGGAAAGAGTGACAAACATGCAATTCAAAAGCAGTAGTGCGCCAAATAGTATCTTTAATTGAACAGAATAAATTTACATGTTAGTTGGTTATTTTAAATAATGTATTGTCATGCAAACTTACTAAAAAAAATTCGTTCGTATATATTTACAAAACTAGATTTTTTTTGTGTGGGGTTTTCTGAAACGGAAACTAATATATTTTATTCACCATATTTCCTTTGATTCATTGGAGGATGCATAATCCATAGAGTAGTTAACATGTAAATGTATTCATTAACTGCTCTTGTTTGACTTACATTAAGATACTAAAGAATACTAATAAGTTTAAGTATTATGCAATTATTAAAAACAAATGCTAAAGTACACACAAAAAATACACATAAACAAATAATTTCACCAATATCATTCACAATAACTAAAAATTTATAATTAATAAATTCGTCAAATGAGTAAAATACTTACTTCAGGCAATACAGACTTCAATTTATGGCGAAATGCTTTTAAATTAGGAGAATCTATTATGAATGAAGGAAGCTTATTAAAGAAATAGAAACCCATGTAGTAAAGCAGACGAACACCACGTTTTTGGCAGATTAGTATTATTGCACGTACGGGTGCTATAAGAATGAATGTCCAACCGATAAGTATGACTATTTCTATGTTTATACACAATACTCAACGACTCATAGATAATTAAAGAGTATAAAATTAGAATTTTAAGTGAAAAATCGGGTGTGAGTTCATTATCTGTAATTTTGTCTGTAATTTTATCGATATTTCTATACGGTAAAACATTAGAATCTGAAATTTCTTCAATATGCATATACTGCTCTGATCCTCAAGTTCCATTGGCATAATATTTGTCCCTGCCGAAAATGTCATCACCATCAACGTCAAAATACCGTATGTTATGCAAAAAATAGCACACGCTTGTTGAAACAACAACGTGGCCCCACTGCTGTTGGTGTAAAACCTGACTATAATACGCCCACTATTATCCACCGGCAAATATTATTGGTGACGGCGGGACATTTAAAAGCAGAGATTTTTTTCAACAAAGTAGTTTTGGTTCACGAAATGTTGCATGTGTGTGATAGTGCACATAGATTTACTATCAACAAACAGGAACGAATATCATCAGAAATATATTTTTGAGAATTTCTTCAAGAGAAAACGAGAAAGCAACTGGAACGTTAAAATTAACAGCAATTCAATGTCAAAAACTATATTTATATGCATTTTTTGAAGAAGAATCGATTAAACACAGAGAAAGTTAGGGGTTGCTATTTAAAAAAAAATGAGCCAGTCATTTAAGCAGTCAGTTTAATGTTTCTTAATTTTATTGTTGGAAGTGGATTGCCTATTTGGTGGACATTATTTAAATTTTATTGTACCAACTGCAAGCAATTTAACCGTTAGTGAGCAAATATTGAATGCATATGTTAGGTAAACTTGACATAAAACTCTACTAACTTCCGGGATAAGGAAACATTACTGAAAGTCGGAAATATTTTAGCTATTAAGCGTACCTACACCTATATAGAATTTACTATACCAAAAATGTTGGATCTCGCATTTATTTAATTTTCCAACCACTTTTAATGGAAGCTTGTTGTGACACATGCTGTATATAGTTTTATATACTTATTAAAATCTTGCTTCATGATGATTGCGAAACATTTCTAATTTGAGTGAATACCCCTAGTACAAGGAGAAAGTTTCGATGAACAAATCGATGCCGTTCGTCCTGGCACGCCCTACATGAGCTTAAATTTAATTAACATTGCAGGCGAGTTTCAACGGACAGATGTTTAAATTGATGATCAAAATTCGTATTAATATTCCATTCCTTAACTGATTACATTAAACAAAATATAATTTAAGTCCAAGTGGTTCGCTTTAATATATCAGTGTATTTATGCCTTTTTGTGAAATATTGGGATTTAGATCGTTGTGCGCATTTCAAATAAAAATTCCCTAAACAAAATTGCTTTCGCATACAAATATTTATTGCACACTTAGGCTAATGAACTAGCAGCGCATTAACTGTCTGTGGTACAATCAATATAACAAGGTCTAGTAAAAGGAAGAAGCGAATAATCCCTAATGTATGTCTATATATTGTAACGTAACGGTGGGTTTAAAACAGAACGTTTGCATAAACCATTCTGTCCAAACAATATAAGTTTGAAAAGAAACAGAATAGCCGTAGGTAACCATAAAAACAAACACCAAACTACTTTAAATTAATGTTTTTCCCTGGATTTCCATAAGAAATGAGACTAAATAAAGATCAAGAGAAAAGTGCAAAGGTATGAACGTGAATGATATGTTAAAAGATTAAAACAAATTATGTTTAAATATGTGGTCGAAAATAAAATTATCGTTCACTAAAAAACATGTGTAATAGATCCTTTAAATGAAAGAAAGATACGCTATATATGTGTATACTAAATAAGATAGGTGGAGAGAACATTGCCCACATTTTTAACAGTGGTATAAAAATAAATGTCCTGGATGCTAAAAATAGTACTTTAAATTAACCGCGTAATGTCTTAAATAATAGCAGACGCACGCTTGTGCTACGTAAAGCGTGATTAATTGTTCGTCCAATTAATACGTTCCAAAAAATGTAAACTCTTAACAACTGGCGTTATAGAAAGAGTTAAAATAGAAGGTGCGTAAGGATTGAAAATGTCATTTCTTCCTAATAAGTCATTTATCATCTTTATCAATAATGAAATGTTCTTGTCATACGAAGGCTTCATAGACGGGTAGTTGCCACGATAATAAACGGGATTCTGTTATTGTAATTGATTATCTTGAAATATTGATATATAGAAGCTTTTTAAGTGTAATTTATTTATATCACATCTTGAACATCGTTATTATTATCTATTCACTTCTGATAAATTCTTTATGCTTTTTGATTGTATGTACAGTCGCCGACATTATTATTTAGCACTCGAACGAATAACTCGACGCTTTTATGGTGTTAAATATTAATGTCGGTAACTGTACATACATACTAAACTATATTTTTCATTATAAATAATATTGCAGTGGGTAAGTAAATAAAAACTAGATTTTGTGCTGTATACGTGTGCCTTAGATTTACAACCTTATTTTTGATTTTAGATAAAATGTTGACTACTAAAATATTGATCATAGATCAAGATAGATAAATCAAAGAAATACTTCTTTGATGAGTCCTAAAGAGGGTGAAACGCGTCTGTAGATTGCGGTTTTTAATTGGAAAATTATCAATGAACTCAATTTAATCACAATGTTATTTAGGTTTCTTAAATAAATGGCTTCGCCTAAGAGATCATAATTATATCGTTTTAGATATTTACAATTGGTAGCTTGATCTCTTTTTTAATGACATTCTAATGCTTTTGTTTGTTTTCTTGCTAACTTTTGCAAATTCTATGAATTTGTCTTAGTTTATATACAGGGTTATTACTGTATAGCACTTTTAAGAAAAAAGGGTAAAAGATATACATGAGCAATGCCTATATACAAAAAATTTTACGGTTCTAAGTACACGGAAATACCACGAGAAAATGATTTTTTATTGGAGTCCGGCCCTGACTCATTTAGCATACGGTGAACCATCGGTCGTCCCTACACGTTTGAACGTTTGGATTACTTTAGTGTGCACTTGACTATTCGCAGTGGATGCATGCGTTTGCAATGGCAAGCGTATAGATTTGAAACACGCCTACATAAAGTTAACAATCATTTACATTAGTTTTATTGCAAACATAATAAGTTTATTTTAAAACAAATTTAACCTTTAAAATGTACTACTATTTTACGTGATACACGAGTTCATTGCAAAAGCAATCATAAAAAAAAACACTCCTGACTGCTTTGTTTGCATTCTAGTGCTTCCGTCTTATCTCGAGTTTAAATCTTGCTGTAAATAAATCTCCTTGAAATGAATTCACTAGGCCGAGCATTTAATTTTTACTTGTTACTTACAGATTGGTTGAAATTCATTTCCTATCAGATTAATGTGTATACAAAATGGTAAACACACATGTGGGCCGTTCTTTAACTACATTTTGGCCCTATATATGGGAAAATTACAACATGCAACATAGAACCGTAATTTTTGGTATATAGGCATTGCTCATGTACATCTTTTACCCCTTTTTTTTTTAAAAAGTGCTATACCATAATAACCCTGTATAAGCAGATCTTGATGTATTAAACTCATGTAAATATAAAGGATTGCAGAAGTCATTATAAGTACCTACCTATCAAATTAGAATATGTAAGACTTAACGCAAATTTGCTTCTGCAATGCAAATTATAATATTACGGATTAGGATGAGAATGAACTTATCAAAACACCAGCAGCGGTTAAAATAATGAAGAACATTAGTCCAAAGGTTGCGACTTTTGTTACCGTATCGATTAGGTGTCCGTTTAATTTATATATCGGGTAAATTTTGACAATGAATTGCTGCTATTGATTATTTATTTCTATTCCCATCTCTTTGGATGTGTATAAGTTGTGTTTATGTTTACCTTTGGGATGTTTTCTCGTTTTTTTTTGTGCTAGTGTTGTCTTTACCTATAAGACGCAAAAGTGTAGCCATTATAATCGAGTCTTTATTCGTCTAATGTTTAAACATATTTCGATGATTTTGCCATTTCACAGTGTGTGTAACACGATTTTGAATAGAATTTGTGATGCTGACGGTATTCTGAGATATATTCTGTCGAAGATATTAATGCATATCTTTTAACCCTCCTAACTTTCGCTTTTAGGCAGAGGAAAATCGACACCAATTTCGTGATGGTATGGCCACCAATAAAGTTTTTTTTGTTAACGTTTTGTTAGGTATAATTAAAACTATACAGTTATGGGACCAATTTACCTTTTGAACCGTTTATAAAAGCTGCTGAAAACCTCAATGCTTTGGAAGAAGTTACAGAAGTTACATGCCATTGCGTGTGCGCCCCAACATGCTGTACAATATGGGGTTTCCGTCTATTATGCCCTTAATGTTAAAGAGTGGCTGGCCCAACATTTTTTAAACAAATGGTTTGGTCGTGGTTATCCAATATCATAAGCCCCTAGGTCAGTCGATTTTGATTTATTAGATTCCCTTGTTTGAGATTTTATCAGAGAGAATATTACGCCTCCCCTAAATGCCGCCTAAGTGAAACAACGAATAAACGCATTAGTTTTGCAAAACATGCTAGAAACACTGAAGGGAGCAATGATAAAACTCTACTGCGAAAACTGCAACTATACGTATTGAAACTAACGGGTTTCAATTTCAACATTTAAGGCAATAAAATAATTTTAGTATATGTCAATCTTCAATAATTACAATTCCTGATGTATTGAATTGAAACGCGTTGTTTTGCCATTTATTACAGTAAAATAAAATTAATTAAATTACAAAACTTCATACGATATTTTTCTGCACTTTCAATTACCGCGTAGTCAGTACAAAATTTTTGTACAAACAACATGCAATTTTGTTATATGGTTTTTCTGTTATAACGAACACATGAGGTAATGTACAACATTAGAATATTAAGAGTTTTAATTAAGAAATCCTCAAAGAATATGGCTATACGTGACCTGGACAGAGAAAAAGAAGAGTTACATCAGTACGGGCTAGTTTACCCTTCAACACACACATCGATAAACCAAATTCTATTTTTCTTCACTGTCGTAGGGAGTTGCGGAACCGCTCATTAGAAATGGCGTACTTTCTTCTGTTAAAATCAATTCAAATTGAAAACTGATATTTTCGACCGATAGTTAAATATAAAGATCGTGATAATTCGGAGTAATTTACATTTATTTATCGGTTTGGTATATATCCCTAGAAATAAATTACAATAATAATACATTCATACTCCGTCCATTAATTTATTGGTCTAACAAAAGCATCGTATGATATAAATCGGCACTACACTGACGAAAGCGCACTAAAACAAAAGCTTTTAGAAATGTAGTTTAGTCAACGTATATTCTGCAGACGCAATTTAAAGCAAAACAATATGTAATACTTACTGATTGTAAACCTTTCAAACGAAAACATTTGTATATAAATATATATTTTGAATGCAGAACATTTAAAAAAACTATTTTTTTAGCTTGTATATACAGGTGTGTTTATTAATGTCCCACGGACACGTAAATACACTCCGCCTACATCAAATTTGATTCATTCGGGACAATTGTTTCGGAAACACGTGAGGTTCCTATTATCAACGGAAGACCGAATGAATAAAATCACGGGACAAGAATATTTTACACCTAATACATTGTAAATCAGTATTGAGGCCTTGTTTCACACTGCATTAATTTTGTCATTATCTATTCGAAACACAAGTAAAATAACTCTGTTAATACTGAAAGAAAATATTTTATAATTGCTATTTGGTTATTATAAACAAAAAATGTAAAATTACATCGAAATTGCAAATTGGCAGTTCCTCATTAAATGGAAAACCCCGGGCAGTATACTTGAAAACCGCATTATTATGAATCAAGGCTAATGCACTATTGCAGGGCATGGTTCTATTTACATATCGTAGGTACTATTGCCAATCGCGCATTATTCCATGTTGCACTATACTAATTACAGACACTGTATAAACATTGATATCTGCAAATTTCAAGAAAAGTTCTCGAACAAAAAACAAAAGCTGGCTATTACAATAGAGGAAATTAACCACTCTCCGCGCGTGCTTTTGCATATACAACCCGTTAACTATACAAGGTTCTATGTGACTAATTGAAGAACCATCGAAATACGTATGTATTTATACCGTTTACTATTGTACATAATGAATGCTTTCAAATGCTTTCCTGGTTAGGGTAGGCTGCTTTTTAAACAAATCCTCTAGTAAGATTGGCGATACGGAGCTTCTTTTAAATTGTGACAAACCAAAATTAGAAAACTATTGCATTCTTAAATTAGAACATATTAAAATTACAACACAAAACATTTATCATCGAAAATTACTTCAGAACTGGTCGAAAATTAGATTGTGGGGAATGGGTTTATTCAAAATGTTTTGTGCATTAGTCAGTGCATGCAGGATTTGCGGCAAAAATTTCCTAATCTGGAAGTTACTTACGCACAGATTTTAAGTCGTGTTTGTATTGCCAAATTTCGTGCAAGTGTGTAACTCGTGTAACTTCGTGTAACTCATAAACCTAGGGTGGTGCACTTAAAATACGAACCACAAATTTCGTAGATGATATTTAACGCCGAATGGATAACTCACCTAAAAAATCAAATCCAAAGCTTTCTCAAGAAGTTCAGTTGTCAGTGGGAACATGCCATAGCGTTTAAAAAAAAAACCGACTGTGGTACCAACACGATGGTGCACCCGGGCATTACGGAGCTGCTGCAAGAGCGCACCTAGATCGGGTATTTTCTAATAAGTGGATTGGGAAAGAAGATTCAATAAGCTGGCCACCGCGATCACCAGATCTCACCCCCTGTGATTTTTTTCTGTGGCCGCCTATCAAAAATATCGTTTATATGACACCCCCCACAATGGCAGAACACATGCAGCAACGCATAAGAAATGCTTTTCTTCAAGTTAACGAAGAGAATATGGCAGAAAATGTAAAGCAGTCCATACATAGACGGTTGAGAATATGCATAGAGCAGAATGGACACATTTGAACATCTTCTGAATTAAAATTATATTATTATTAAAGAATCTAACAGTGTAAATAATAATTTTGTGTTAGGTGCAGCATTTTGTTGTTGCTTTGAGTGAATAGAGGTAAATGACTTCGTACCATTTAATATTTTTAATTTTAATTTAAATCATGGCTATCTAGCCATATTAGGTGTACCACATGTTGAATATTGCAAACGTATTTTCCTTAAAATTGCAATATCTTCGAAAATACTGGAAATAAATATTACGTTGTTGATACGATTTCGAAAGTAATTATACAGAGAATTTGCTGACAATATCGCAAAATATAAAAATAATTCATGACAAAAGAATAACATATACATAACATTGACAACACAATACATCAGTTTTTGGGATAAAGCTTAAAATCTCAGAAGCTGTAATCGTAAAAATTTTGACAAAATTTGCGATATATCCAAAACTAATTGTCGGAAATGCATATACCCATATATCATTGCAAAGGTGTTATAGGTGGCTATCAAACTATCTACTAAAGAACATAGCCATCCATTTAAAATAAAAAAAGTTTATGGTGGATGCGCCGACACACTAATGGCACACCCGGTATAGACCTTTTTTTTTAAATAGATCCTAGCCTATAGCTAGCCTATCCTTTGCGAATTCGTGAGGGTTTTCTTCCGACCACCTTCTCATATTTTGCTTATTTAATAATAAGATGAAATCAACCCTCATCAGAAACCAGGCGTTTATCAAGAATATTTTCATTCATTATGTTCTGTAAAAGTCATTGACAGTACGGTGTTCTCATACCAAATTCTACCTGCGTGAGTTCATGAACTACTTCAATTTTATACGGAAATAACTTTAGGCCTTTTTTTTTAAACGCTATGGCATGTTCCCACTGACAACTGAACTTCTTGAGAAAGCTTTCCATTTGATTTTTTAGATGAGTTATCCATTCGACGTTGAATATCATCTACGAAATTTGTGGTTCGTATTTTAAGTGCACCACCCTAGGTTGATGAGTTACAGTCACACTTGCACGAAATTTGGCAATACAAACACGACCTAAAAGGTGTGCGTAAGTAACTTCCAGATTAGGAAATTTTTGCCGCAAATCCTGCATGCATTGACTAATGCACAAAACATTTATCATCGAAAATTACTTCAGAACTGGTCGAAAATTAGATTGTGGGGAATGGGTTTATTCATTCTTATAAAGGTGAGACTTTTTTAAAATTCTCCTCTCAAAATTGTTCTTGTAGACACGTGTGAATTTTCCGCAACGGATTGAATGATTGTCACTTTATTATTTTCTGCAACTATGATTTTTTTTCCGTTCCATGTTTGGCATAATCCACTGACCCCGACCGCAGAAACCTTACCAACAAATTGTCTGAGCTCTTACTATCCTGCTTTCTACGATTAGGATATTCCGCAGCATACAATTCTTGATGCTAGTAGTGGATTTCTGTTGCAAGCGCCAAGAACAAATAGCATGTTTATGAGTTCCTCCTTCGAGAAGTTCATTTTTCGCAATTGAACTGGAAAATAACAGGAACAAAATGATATAACTGACAACAGATTAAAGTAATAAGTAATAATTAACAACAAATAAATAACCAAAATTGCAAAGAAAGTAGCGATAATAAAATTATAACAAATACTAAAACTCGATAATACCAGGGAGAAACTACAAAAGCGACTTTAGGTGGAAATCTTAAGCAAAGATTTGACGTATCGTTAGATTCTTAAATTTTGTTTGAAAATCATGGCCACCTAGGTAGGTATCCCACATATTGAATATTGCAAACGTATTTTCCTTAAAATCGAAATATCTTCTGAAAATAAATGTTATGTTATTGGTACCATTTCGGAGATAATTTTACAGGGAATTTGCTGAAAATATCGAAAAATATAGGTTCCACTTAAAAAAATGGAAAAAAAAGAAGTCTTGAGGAAGGGGCGTTCATTAGATTTGTTAAGAGTTAATACATTTTTTTGATAATCGTTTAAATTTTACGTGCCGCTAGATAAACCAAACTTAGCATTATTTTCAAATGTATTGCTGTGGAAAATTACAATGTTTTGATATTAATAATATGTAAATTATTTCTAATCAATGATAAAAAGACTTACCAAGTTTTTGTTTTATTACTTTAAATAGTTAGTGACCCTTTATTGCTGCTTGTTTTATATATTTTTTTTTTTCAATAAAATACAAGAAATAAAGAAAATGTCACTATTACCTATTTAAATAAGTAATACAATTATATATTTTTGTTACGGTGTTTAAAACGTATTCAAAATATAAATTATTTTAGCAATTCTTATTTTTCAATGAAAGCCTGAACGAAGATATTTTGAGTGCTGCACATATATAAATAAACAGCTACATCTAAGGGCCGTTTTACACCTAGCTATTTATTGGCCAATTTAAAATTTTACGTGTATAACACGTATTTCATCCCTGTTATAATTAAATTGGCCAATAAATAGCTAGGTGTAAAACGGCTTTAAGACGCCGCCAATGTGTAGAATATTGCGAAAACACAGCTGCTTTGTGGTTCGTGTCGAACAAACGAGTTATGTATATCACGTCATCACCGTCGGCATTTGAAATATTCCACGTGATTTACGGGCGCATGTAGTTTTTATACATGGGTGTGTTTTTTCTTACTCGGTCAAAACAACTAGAGGATTTATACGGGCAATCGGGTGCTTTTCTATCAACACCCGTAGTGCGTGTTTTCGTTCGGAACGCGAACCACCCTGCTTTAGTAATAACTTGAAATAAACCTAACATTTACATATCGAACGCACAACAAATCAGACACCTTGAATGATAATAGGAATAAACTTTTTGATACTTTTAATTCTTTTACAGTTTTATTTAGCAGGAAACAGGAAATGATACAACTTTATGTTTTTTTAAGTAGAATACTGTACTCATGCTCCGTTACAAATAAGCCTGAGCAATAAATCTCTTTTTAGTACATTGTTTAGTCTCAAGGTAATTATCATAGTGTCTGTTCATAATTAAATTCAAAATCTGTTAAATGTTACTGAAATTGCGTTTAGTGCATTCATAGATCTCGGTAACTTTAAATTTCTTACCTGCTATTAGTCTTAATAAAACTTTTTTAATTGCATAAAACTACTTGGAAAAATGTTTTTCTCGGAATCAACGATAAATTCCCTTTAATATGCCTTTTTTAAATGTTTTTAAGCAGTGGTTTCTTTAATATTTCGTTTTGCAGTCCTCACAGTGAACATTTAAGATTTATAATTTTCCGCTTCCGTAAACTTTGAAGTTAAGCGCGGTTCGTGCTGACGCACAATATTGCGGATGGAGACTATCTGGTGACATTGCCTTGCATTTAATTAAATGGTATTGAAGATTTATCATGCCGCGCATGTTAATTAAATACCACAAAAGCAAGTTTTGATTACAAATTATATCTTCCCGTTATGATATAACAATTCTAGTACCTTGTTGTACCTATTTGGTCGATTGTATGCGCATAAATTATCATTTTTATAACTACAGTTAAGATTAAAGAATATATTATTTTAGCATTAACCGTTTTAGTGAGCAATTTTATGCTATTTTCTTTGCCGTTACAAGAATTTACGTTTTTATGATAATGATGCTGTGATACATCAGCTTAATGAACTAATATTTCTATTGTAAAGAATATAGAACCCGAATAAAATTTTCTTAAGGTATATCATCTAGACGTAGTGGTGTAAAATCAATCCTTCGATATTACCTACTCCTCGTGTAACCTTTCTAAATTTTAAACTAAATCAAATAATATAATCAATATCAAATGGTAATCATAACTACCGTATTTATAGAAACCTATATTTCGCAAAATGATTTACCTTTAATTTATTAATTATAAAATATTGCTGAATTAGCAAATAAGAATATAAATACCGGACGTAATAACTATTGATTCTCAGCTATTGATTTCAGTGGCATACCTAACTTTATTGCTTTGATACTGAAACATAACTGGTACTGATCTGATTAATCACGGCATATTTGCAAAATAGGTTTCGATCTTTTCAATCTGCAATTAACTTTAGGTACTACGAATCAATTTAGTAGTGGGAACATATTGGGAATGAGTTACAGCCGCGAGATTGTGAGCATTTATTTCAGTTCAAATATTTCTGTAAACATCTATTGCCTAGGTTATTGTTTAAAAACTCAAGATTCAATTTTAATAGTTCTAAAAGACACATTTTGAAAATCGGAAGAAAGGTTGGAAAACAATAGTACGCGTATATATTATGTGCCAAAACTGTTCTTTGTGATTTATTAGTATGTCACACTGAAACATGTAACTGGCAAAATGATCTGTACTAGAATCGGTATGTAATCTTTGCATAATAAAATTCCAGGTATCAAAATAATTGAAAACTGGAATAACACATCAGGAGCTGTAAAAATTCTTTATTGGTATCGTATTTTTAATAAATTTATTAATTTCACCAGAAAATATCTAGTATTAGTGTACATATTTACAAGTAAATTCACAATAGCAATGTGAAAACACCCATGTCTAGTATTTTTCGCCCACTTAAAGAACGCATCAGATCGCAGGTATTCACTGTTTCCATCGCTCATAATACCAACTTCAACTAGCAATCGTGCAGGTCATGTGATTTTACAAACTGATTGTAAAATTACAGACCTCATGTGAAATTTATAAGATTATTGTTGGTCATGAACGTATAAAATTACGTCAAAAGTTTTTTCTGTGCAAGCTGTTTTTTATGTAGCAAATTCGGTAAAATATAAGCTGCTTGAGAGGGTATTCTTCAAATACTATTAAGAATAAGTGTTGTAAAAATAAATAAACTCACAGGGCCTTGAAGGGGCCCCCCTTGGCTAGAGTGCCGGAACACACCGAGCCACTGAGAAATGTTGTCTGAATGGTGACCCAACCAACAACCGGTACCGCATATTGCTGCTTGACTTTCAAGATTGGCAATGATGCACCCTTGATGCAAGAACAGTTATACCAAACGCTAATATCAATCGATGTAGAATTTTACGCTGTATTCAAAGCTGTAGTAAAAAATACCACGTTTCATTTGAAAGAAAAAAGTTTTGTTAGCTGAAAGGTATCCACATTTACCTTTAAGCTATCTCATTAGTTAGCTACTATTAGCATTTGTTTTTATTTGAAAGAGTGCAAATGTCAAAAAAATCAACGAAAATGAAAATCTCTAAAAACGGTCGAGTTTAGGGATAGGGAACCTTCATATAAACTAGTTGCAAATGATCTGGCAAATTCATTAGACCGATAAAAATTATACCATTCCATTTAAAATAAGAAAGTTGATATCAACACCCTGTATACTCAAAGTGCTATAAAGTTGAAAATATTTTCCTAATAGATATTATAATAGATCACAGTAGGCCATGACCACACTGCAAGTTTCAAAATCAACAAATTTCTACTAGAAGTTCAAAAGAATCTAATGTCCCAGTTCGGTGGAACACCTTGCATATTCTAAATACGTTCGCTGGTGAATATTTAATGATGAAAATTCATATTAATCTAACAGCCCGGAGGAGAGCAATGTTGTGTCATAAAATATAAATCTAGTTCAAACTATCCGCCTTTTTGGTTTTATCATCAACCACGGGTATATTTTATTATTTTTACTATTTAAGTATACCAATATACGAATGAATATCTATTCGAACCTGTAAAAATTATTGTAATAATATTACAATGTTTTTTCGTAATGTAAAAAGATCCCCAATTGTAAACTGTAGTTTGTCAATGCAGAATTTTATATTCAATGTGGGATAAATTTAGGTTTTAGGTGTGTGTTTCCAATAAAGGTTACAAAACTCTTAGGTTGTACCGTTTTAGTTGCACTCCACTGTATACATTAATCTTGCGAAACTGAGGCAGTAAGATGTCTAGTTTCTCTGTCATATAGGGAGGGTTTCCTTAATTAGAAATACCATTTTCGCTTAAGGCTTACTACATGGATTCGGAATTTGCCTCTGTAATGTAAATATTAATTTTCTGAATTTTCGTCGAATTTGCATAACAACGGTAACTTGAAACAAATACATATTCATTGCTGCGCTGATAAACTTTATTGGACAAATCTACACTCCTATTATTGAATTATTTTGCTGTACAATGACTTATATTATGTAAACCGTCTCATATTGTTCCAGCATTGAAGCAGTAATAGGCTTTGTTCGAGGAACATTTTCAATATGATTAGGTATGTACCACTAATACGGTGCTATTTATCTCTACTTTTACTATACTATTTAATTATATTAACAGTAGTAAATTATATATCGAAGATGCTTATATATTTTGTTTTTTACGATTGATATTATATATAGACTATCATTTCTCTCATTTGTTTATTGGATTTTCTATGAAAATTGAAAATACAATACAAATTGGAACCATCATATTAGGTACTCAACCTAAAATAACTTTGGCGTTTTGCTTTTTCAAGGAATTGTTTAAAATCATCCATAAATACGTGAAATGTATTGCACGAGTTCAGAAAGTCACCATAAATTTTCTATATGACAGACACAACCGCACACGACTATAATAGTATATTAAAGAACTAGTTTCATAAGTGCAGTTTTATCAGACGGGTCCAAGTCTAAGGAGTCAAAGAACGAGTCTAGAAGGACCTTGTGGAATGACTTCTTTGTTATTTTTTTTCAAATTTGCCCATTGATTGCCCTACATTTCAACTTAAGATATTCCAGTAAAAGTCCTTTATAAATCTATTAATGCACTAGTGCGTTTATAACTCATAAACGCAAAATATTTCTTTATTTACCAAATAAAGGCATCATTCTCTGAGAATCGCCCCCAATGTGGGAGGATAACTGATGGCGCGAATTATTAAACCAGCAAAAATTTGATTAATTTTTAACACCTAGAATTTCACATTTACACAAGCCCATAAGGGCGGAGCCGCGGATAACTGCGCTGGTCTTATATTATGGTTAGTTAAATAATATGTTTGGGTCAAATAAACAAATTATTAATAAATATATATGCTTTATTAACTTCAAATACATTCGTTTCTTCCTACAATCCACTATATAGTTATTTCAAGTAAAAAAACCTACTGTGGCAGGGTAAAAATACACTTGCATAATTTCACCCCGTATGTAAGTTTACATAGTAATATTATATCAACGGGTGAATATATCAAGGGAGGATTACCTCTGGAGTGCAATTTTTCCACGGAAAAATTCAGTATGTTGTGGAATTTACTGGGGTACCTTTACATATTAAAAATAAGTCTTCTCCTCTTGAAATGTAAAATTAAGAGGTAATAGGTAAGTTTTTCACTACTAGATCAACTCACGCAATGTTGGTATTTTACTGTGGGTATAAAATTGACCTATAAAGAGAAAGATAGAAAAATAATTGCTTTCCATTTTATTAGGAGATACTTAAACACAATGTAGTTTATACGGTTGTTTAAAACAATTATTGGAAATAGGTAACTATATGAGGAATTGAAATTAATATTAGAGTTTACTTGTTTAAGAGATATATATTATACGGAGTGAGGCGTCTGTATTTCCGACTTCGTTCCTTTTCTACAAATTTAATTTTGTTAAACAGCAGTTTGTGAGTTATAAAGCAGGTAAGCCGTATTTTGATATCTAAATATCAAAATACGGCTTACCTGCTTCGCAAATAAATATAATTAAATAAAAATTCGCAATAAATGCTGTCAACGGCTTCCCTAAAAAGATGGTTTGCAATGTCATTTGCTTAGCAATATTTCGTATAATCAAGATACTCTTTTTTAAATGCAATTACCAATGTTTTTTGACACTTTGTTGTCGTATTTTTCGTTTTCTTAACATATTTTATTATGAAGAGAAACCTATTAATACAAAACACCTCTAGATATTTACCGGTATTGCGGTTAAGTAACCAGTTACTACTTCCATGAAACAATAAACCATCTCGCTAGTGCTCGCTTACTTCCAATAAGTTAGACAAATGCGTTACCTTACTTATTGAGGTAAACTCAACCTCCCTGCACTCCTTCCCTATATATCAAGTTCCTGACATACAAAATACCATATGATAAATAATATTTCAAATATTTCTACCCTCTAGTGGATGATGGATTTTTTCTTCTTTATAAACATAGGCGTGTGTGCGGTGCAGATTATGTTATACCGTTGACAGATTAGGTGTTATCGTTTTGACAAATAACTACAGACAAACGTTTCGGTTGAAAAATAACAAGTTTAGTAATAAAAAGCAACTAAAATAAATGTTCAAAGTGAACTCCTTCATTTTCTGTACATAACGCCACTGGTCGTTTCATGTTATTGAAGGTATTCCTTAAATTATGTTGTGTAATTTCGTCACAAACATTTCAGATAGCTTCAGTAAGCACTTCAATTGTATGAAGAGGGTTTGTAAATACTCTATTTTTTAGTGTGGATAAATGAAATAATCCATAATTGTCTAATCTGGAGATTATGGTAGAAACTCCACTATCCGATTATCAATGCAATAATTTTATCGTTTCCTCTGTCTTGTTGAGTGCTGCATTTATCTTGCTAGAAATATCCCTCACGGAGTTCATCATTGATGTAATTGGTTTAAAAATGGTTGTAATAAATTATTTCGATATCGTTCTGCATTTATGGTATTACTAAAGAATATTGAACCAATAATTCATCTGCGAGAAACAGTAAGCCTAACTTGGCTATAAAAGCTTACGAATCGATTTCTTAGGTGATTCGCTCCTCAACATCTGCTATATTTTCGACTGTGCGTTTTAATGATCTATCACTACCGGGTTTTCGGGACACAGATCCTGTTTCACGAAATTTTGCCACTGATTCCTATCAATTGCCGCAAACAATCATATGCTACTGGAAAATTTGAAAATTCTACACGCTATTCTACACGAAATGTTTTTACATGGCTGCAAGGAGTACAACATCCGTATAACTTACTGCAGTACAGCTACGGTTCGCGTAATCATATGTTCCAGGAAAACGGATTTATGGTTTTTGCTAATCTCTACATAAAATAGGTAATACGTTTTTACAAAATTTATTATGGCATAATATTATATAATAGTTTGTATACCTGATGTTATTTAATAATAATAGTTTATTGATCGAAGAGTAACAGATTACTTATTACAGAATAAATCTTATATTAAGTTAATTATATATAGTAAGTAGATCGAGTGTATATGTTTTGCGCATGCTGTTGGGATAAGTCGCATGCGCAGTGAAAATTACCCTACATTAGAGTAAGTTTTCCCCAAAAAATGTAAATTTTCTGTATTTCATTATTATAGTTTTACACAATATTTTGACGCTAATACTCTTTCAGATTTTTTTCCTGTTATATAGTACAACTCATGCAAGAACAGAAATCATCAGATTACAGAGTGGATCTAAGTTTCGCAAATTATAAGTGCTGAAGCGATTGAAAATCAAAAAAAAAAAATACTTTTTAACCTATAATAAACATATCTGATACTTTTATTGGTAGTAATTTTGGAAATTGCTTTACCTTAAGTAAATTACTTTTCGTTAAAAAAGCGACGAGCTGTCACGATATAAACATTGATTAATCTGTATGTAACCATATTGCTGTGCTATACCTAAAGTATGTATTTACCACATGTTTTAAAGTTAGCTTATCATGTAGTAAGTTAACAGAGTCCTGATTTTAAGGAAAATCAAAGTAGACACAAGTTATTGCACTCTGTTAATTAATTCAACTTAATGTATGCAATCAATAATACTGCAAACAGAATGTAATGGAGCGGATTTAATTTGAATCTAAACTATTCAATCCATGAGAGTCTATACCGTTTTGATCCTTTTGTTTATTAAAAAGCAAAAAGTAGGTGGAAATATTACGCCGCAGTAAAAGCGTAGAAAAAAAGTCTTACGGCAAATATAATCAATGTATAAAATACCTGCATAAGCTGCTGTGTTCACGAGAACGAATCTTACCAGCACGTTTAGGTATATATTTCCCACAGAATCCTAGTGCTCTTTCGAAATGCTATATACAAAGTGCCTTTACTCTCTGGCATTTTGTTGCACATGTAGGTACTATTGTATTATTCTGTGCGATGCACTTTGGCCTGGATCAGTTGAATATTTTCCTTTGTGCACTAGGATTGACTGATATAAAATACAATCTTCTGGCTTCACCTGTATATTCTAATATTTGAATATGTTGGAATACGAACACAGTACACAGTCCGTTGCAAATTGCAACTGTTGCCTTACCTTTTTTGTTTTAGAAAAGAGGCAATACAATAGAAATCCTAAAAAAAATTCTAAAACAAGCAAACCCCGAATATAAAACTAATATTCGTGGATAGTGGCCTTCAGAAGGCCCTAAGAAGAACTGAAAAAAAATGGCGCTAACAAAATTTGCTAAGTGTCAGAATTTGCATAAAGAAAATGTTACTATAAATATTCTAGAAAAAAAAAACGATTAAATTACTATGTTTAAAGTAGTATACAAAATTCAGGGCAGATTCCTACACCGTAACAAAATTCATTCTGTACGGTATATACAGACCAAATCATGAATGTTTGTAGTTACGTCATATTTGCTTATGACGTATGCAGCGTCTGAAACAAATTCAGGCTCACCAACCATCGTTTGCAATGAACTGTACGAAATGACAATTGTCAAATTTAATGGGTTATACGCAGTTTTAATAGATTCTCTTTTATAACTGAAAGGATTGGTTCAGTTTTTAGTCAACGTTGCGTTTTAAAAACAATCATGAGTAATGTAACTAATAGGATTCTAAATAGTGAATGTGTGTAAATCAAATAGTAAATGCTTTCGTGATCAGGCTAAGCTTATTATTAAATGTGTTCTCAATGAAATAATGTATTACCGCAATAATGTAGTCCTCATATCAAAAACCTATTTGCAAATCAAAATGTAGAAAATATTTACGCAACATAAAAGTATTTAGTTTAATATACGTTACCAATGATTAATTAAACGAAAGATGACGTCTTTATTTTATGTAGCAAACATACAATGGTATATGCAAAACATAATATGCAGTAAATTAAATTAAAATATGTCAATATTGAAAGAAAAAATAGTGCCATTAAAAATATATTTAATTTGTGTCTTTGCTCTCATCTTCTGATCCGCAATTAACTGTCAGAACAAAGTCATGTTTGCTTCACGTTCGTACCACTCTTTAGTTATTTTCTCTGTGTGATTTATGCGATTTTGCCAGTTGTCTGGTGTACAGCTGTCCAAGCTTTCTTGCCACCTTCCCAATACTTGTTTATCCCCATAACCATCCCGACCAATATGCTTATTATAATATCCTACATACCTACTAACTAACTACAAACATTCATGATTTACTCTATACCTATTTATTCTTCGTTATATTAAATTGGACGTATTGATATATAATACTTACCGCCAACTCTGCAATTAGTTCATCCTGGAAAAAACTGGAATCTCTTCATTCTCCAATTGAGAAAAAATTATTCGTAAAAGAAATCTATAACAAGTGTGTATTCTGAAATGTATATAATTAATTATAGTTTTGTCTATTGAGTATTCTACGGATGATAAAAGTAACTTTCTCAGAAAACGAGATATTTTTAATCGGTAGTATTTATTTGGTAACCCTTGATTAAAGTCGTCTTCATACAATTCGTGAACTACATTCATATTGCACAGATGGCATGTTTTTGCGTAGATTGATGCCTACTTATTGAAGGTTTTGCCACATCTTAAGCAAGATGATGTGTAGCAATTTGTATTTTCTAATACCTACCAAAACAACGGGTCGTACTACAGTCGTAAAATTATTATTTATGTTATAGTTCAGGACAGAACGATAATATTTCTCTCATAGGAAATTTACAGATATTCCAGTAATTTACTCACTTAGGAAGTTTGACGGTTATAGTGCTTCACGTACTTTTAGAATTTATGCAACCATTAAACCAATTAACTAGAACATGCTGCGGTAATATTTTGTGCGTATTTTATAGGACGTTTTATTTATGCTTTAAATCGATGTGCTGTTTCGTAAAGACAAATGTATTTTCTGTTTAGAGGTGTGCTTTCATGTATATTATATTATTTTTTCTTTCATTTCAGGTCAGTATTACGAAATGCCACTTGCGTAAGTATGCATCTGTAGCTCTAGTTGCTTGAGTTAAACGTTTTTCTAAGAATAACATAATAATGTTTCAAATAATGAAAAATAGATTTAAGCAATGTTCGCCAGTTAGTTGAAAATATGTTTATAAACGAGAAAATTAAAGCATTTCCGTTTAGGTATGTATATTGTCCACTAAATAAATCACCAGCTATTGAAGTTTTGTAGTTGGTAACAGGTGTTCCAATCCAGGTTTACAACAACCATCAATATTGCGAAAAAAAAATATTTTTCTATTGATTCAGGCGTTTGCATATAAAATGTAAAAATATGACTGCTTTATTTTGCATATTCCGTTGGATTACCGTTTACATATTTGAAGTATAAATTACAGTATAGTAAATTGATAGTTATAGGAGCATAAAGCTTAATTATTTCACTACCCCAATTAAATGATTAAATTTATTACTTCCTTGTTATTTTCAAAAATTGGGTAAATTCATTTCAACAATTTTTAAAGAATAACAAGTTTATTAAACGAGAAGTTTGATATATTTTCAGTTCACGATTAGCCAGTTTAAAAAATAAAACATGTATGTAAATATACGAGGTTTATTGTTTGATGCTAACTATTTTCGAAGTCGGAATATTCATTTTAACAATTTTTAGAGAAAAAACAATGTTGCTACGTCAGAAATTTCATATGTTTTCAGTTTTCTATTAGCTGTTAGAAGAAACATTTGTGTAAATGTACGTATCAGCGTTCTCTTGGACACTACAATAATTGTTATTATTTATGATTGTTTTATAACTGCAGTGCCAAAAGAAAATCTAATGAAAATCAATTGCACACTTAAATTTGCTTGAAAAAATATCATGAATAACTATATATAACCTTAATTACTAATTACGTCTTTAAGAAATTTAGTTGACTACTTACCATTTCGCTTCAAGATGTTTTCTCATATTGTGGATTGTAAGCGCAAAAAAACTAAAACTGCTAATCATGTGTAAACACTACTAGACCGTCCAGATTAGAGAACAGAATATACCGAGTTGATGGGAAGTAGGTTAACGTGTATGGCTATAGTACGATCATTATCGATTGCTGCGATTTTGCGCTACTTGCCACAGGCTCCAATATTTATTTCCCCAATGTTAAATTAACGATTAGAAAATTGAAAAATATTTCTAGTAAATTTTAGGAAGTATAGTGTAATAGATACGATCTATTTGTCTTCTTTGAAACGATCTAAAATGACAATCATATGAACATTATTAATTGGATATTTTATTGGATCTAGCAGTATAATAATTCTAAATTTTTTTTTGAACGTTGCAATTAAATCGTTGTTTTCAAAATGAATATGAAGCAATTCTCGTTTTCTAAAAAATATCGGACTTTAACCATTCAAGTGAGGAAAAACGGGTTTAATAAGGAGAAAAATTTAAAAAAAAGTGTGCGATGTTCCTGCGGATATTCAGCAACACTTTCACGCACTATGGCAGTGTTCTTGAACGATTGGCCGGTATGTTGACGCACTAGTTGTAATAAAACCAGTTTCCTAGAATTAATTATTATTTGAACATGTCTTAATCATTTTATTTTTGGAGAATAACGACCATTTAGACCCCTCAATAATTTTGATATTTTATACTTTTGTAATAAAGACTAATCCTTAACAATCTACAGAGCTTAGAAATTCTAAAAAAAAAAGAGAAACAAATATTGGACCTGCTTGTATTTTATTTCCATTATTCTTTGAACAGTTAGGTGCATTTCGTCGACCGAAAGTCCCAACAAGCTTTCCAATTTTTCCCACATAACATTTCCCGTATTTGTAGTATGTTTCCAGAAAAATATGCGTTGTTCCTTTGAATACCATTCCATGACATCATAGCAACGACAAACGTGAATATTTCATTACCCATTTCAGTACGTGACAGAAGAAAGTAGGGCGCATTTTAAATCTTCCAATATTATTGGAGCGAACATTATAATGTATGGTTTCATTTATCAAGCTATGTGAATCCCCAAAATTATCGAATATGAGCAACGCAAAAGCCTCTGTTTTACAAAAAAACAAAATCTGAAAATTAGTAAAAATGAAAATCGATGAAATAGACGTGAAATAGCCCAACTTTGTTCTAGCAAACATTGTTACAACTGCTGATCTTAGGAATATACCTATCTCAATATTTGTTCATTAGCTTGATGATCTTGCAGAAAGTTAGCAAGACCTTTCCGTCTGTTCCAAGTAAGTTGTACTTTGACGACGATTTCAAAATGTTTGTGTTGTCCTTATAATTTTTATTTTTTAAAATCAAAAAAAAAAATTATAAAAAATTGTGACTCAAATAAAAATAATAGTTTCAATTGTATAAAGTTAAGAGATAAAAGGCTATGGAATATTAAATAAATTGTAAAATATACCTATGAAAAAAAAAAAAACGGAATTCCGTTAAAACGTCAGGAAATAATGTAATTTGAATTAAGAGGAATTAAAGTATGGCCACTAATCTCAAGAATTTTATTTAAAACTATAACACAATACTGTCAACATTTTTTTTCAGTTATTTTAACCTTATATTTTGTTCAATTTTATTAAAAATATTGTTGAAATAATATCTTTCTAACTAACAAGGGAACACCGGCGGGTGTCCCCCTCCGATTTCGATGAAACTTAACAGATCGAAAGAGTACCTTAAAATAAGAGACACGTATTTTTTTTTATCGGCGTATCCGCACGATTTTGGGGTACAGCCCCCTCCAAAGTTTGGACGATTTTTCAATTTTTGCAAATATTTCCTAAATTATAACAGATATTAAATTTTCTTCTTAACATAATTTGCAGCATATTGCATGGCCCTAAAGGTGGCGTCGTCCGTATTCGCAAAAAGTTAATAACGGAGGACGCGGTACCCCGTACCCCCCATTTTTTTACATTTTTTCTTTTTCTTATCCATCAAAAGAAGGCCGATTTTACATAGAATACGATGATGTATAACAAGTTTAGAAAATTAATAATTGTAAAAATAGAAAATAATAATAAAGCTTCAAATTAATAAACTTGTCTATTGATATAAATCAAATGAACTATAACAGAAATAAGTTTTTATCCTTAACATAATTTCCAGCATAATACATGGTCTCAAGGTAGATATCTTCATAAAAAGCTAATAACGACGGACGGGGGTACCCCAAACCCCCGCATTTTTTTAATAATAAGTTTATGCATTATTCATCAAAAAAAGATCGCTTTTACATAGAAAACAATGGTGATAAATTTGGAGGATTAATAATAAAAATAATTGTAATAATAATAATAATATAGTACATTAACAACAATTATTTGTTATCGTTACTCTGCTGCTCTCCTTACTTAAATATTTCTTAATTTAGAATTCTATCTACTCGACAAGCTATGGTCAAACCTTTCTATGCCTACTAACTTATACTATATACTATACGAAACTTTTATCGGTGGTAGCAATATAAATCGTTTTATCAACTGCAATTAGTGACTGCGTTTTATATATTTCCTTAATAAAATGTTATTCATTCTTAGAATACCATAATCCTTTAGTGCGTATATATGAACAAATTTGCTACACAGGACGAAGGATTAAATAATACATACATATATATTTTTTAATTTATTTGAAGTTTTTCGTGCAATGTAGGTGTACAATGTAAGTATTCAATGGAGCATAAATATAACTAATGTGTTTGTAACGATTATAACATTTCGGAAACAATAGAACAGAATTAGAAAAACATTATAATGCTTATAAATGTTTAAATACATACTGTAATGCGATTATTGGTATATATGTATTGCAATAGCGAACAAGATTAATATACATACAGTAATTAAGCTATGTTAGTATTACAAGTAGTGATAGTTTGTGTAAAAGTGTTTAAAACACAGATTTTGTTTGCACTATGAACACCGCACAATAGCTGGTTTATTGCAAATACTACACAAGGGTGTAGACTGCGCATCTTTGTTAAAACAAAACTCTGCAGAAATGGCTGGCAAAATTGTGTTGTAGAGTGCAAGGATTACACAATACCTTCAACGGTTTTCTCACCCTTCACAGCTAAAGTACGTCCGGAATGTACTTCTAGATTAAATCCGCTCTCATCAGCGTTGTATACGTTGCTTCTGCCAATGTCAGTGATATAAGGTTTGACTTCATTAATAAAAGTATCGCTTACTAACCTTAGGTTTTCCATATCAGTACGCGTAGAACGAGTAATAAATTTTGTTATCTTACGTGATACTATTTTATGTACCTTCTTGAAGTGCCATATCCACCAATGTCCTGCTTTAAATGATTCGTATCCAATTTCTTCTTTAGCTTCTAAAGCCCACCGTCGAAGATCCATGTCGTGATTTATTTTTCCATCCACAATGCTATTTTCAAATTTTGTAAGAACGTATTCAGTAATAAACCGTAATTTATCCGTGTGGATGCCGCCTCTATTAACACTTTCTTCCCATCTGCGCAACTGTCGTAGCGATTTTACTTTTTTGAATTTTTGGATGACACCTGCCAAAGTACGTGGCTTTGTAATCTAGATCTATAACGCTACCCCCTTCTGCAGGAACACATGCAATATCTTCATAATTGTCTTCTTCGTCTTCTGCTGTTTCTTCCACAAATTGCGCTTCGTGTGGTTCTGCTGATTCTTCAAACTCTAATCCCGTTATATCTTGAAAGGAGAACATGGCGTCTTGTTGAGCAGATACAATTATATTTTTCAGGGCATCATGCAACTCACTTTCTTGCGGTGTCAAAGGAATTGTTGCGATGTTAGTAACTTGAAACGTTGCAAGTAACATGTTCAACGCATTTGCTATATTTACGACCGCCATTGTGCGAAACTATAGGTACTGACCTACACTGCACGAAAAACTACTTCGAATGTTCTCATTTGGAATACTCGTCTTATATACCTATTTCCTAAATGCAGACGTGACCACTTAAACGTTCGTGGTTAATTACTATGCATTCGGGGATTTATTTTTATCTATATAATAATATGATTAATCACCAGATCCCTTATCGCGTTAAATTTATAATGCTAATTACCAATTATATCTGAAGTGACTGAATAATTAATTAAACTCACGTATGCGTAGATAAGTGCATATCAAATTCATCACAATAACACGTAATATATTTATTTTGAGTTATTATTACTATTATTAATTTTCTAAATTTATTATACATCACCGTTTTCTATGTAAAAGCGATCTTTTTTGATAAATAATGAATAAACTTGTTATTAAAAAAATGCGGGGTATGGGGCACCCCGTCCCCGTTATTAGCTTTTTATGAAGATATCTACCTTGAGACCATGTATTATGCTGGAAATTATGTTAAGGATAAAACTTATTTCTGTTATAGTTCATTTGATTTATATCAATAGACAAGTTTATTAATTTTGAAGCTTATTATTATTTTTCTATTTTTACAATTATTAATTTCTAAACTTGTTATACATCATCGTATTCTATGTAAATCGGCCTTCTTTTGATGAATAAGAAAAAGAAAAAATGTAAAAAAAATGGGGGGTACGGGGTACCCCGTCCCCCGTTATTAATTTTTTGCGAATACGGACGACGCCACCCTTAGGGCCATGCAATATGCTGCAAATTATATTAAGAAGAAAATTTAATATCTGTTATAATTTAGGAAAAAAAAAATGGAAAAATTGTCCAAACTTTGGAGGGGGCTGTACCCCAAAATCGTGCGGATACGCCGATAAAAAAAAATACGTGTCTCTTATTTTAAGGTACTCTTTTGATCTGTTAAGTTTCATCGAAATCGGAGGGGGACACCCGCCGGTGTTCCCTTGTAAGTCATGTGGTTGACGAATTGTTTCTTTTTACTGCATTTTTAAGTCGCATGATCTGCATGCTAGCACCTAATAAGAATTATCGACTTAAGTTTATTTGTACGCGATCCGATTCCTTATAATGTTTGTGTAATATTTATATAAACAACTAAAAATATGCAAAGATTGCCAGCTTTTTACAGTAAGATATTAACAAATTAATGAAATATGCAAAGATTGCAAGCTTTTTACAGCAAGAAATTTACAAATTAATGAATTTCCCCTTTTAACTGTAATAACTAGGAGGATTCTTTCCAAGAATATTTGCCGTCCTGCCGGCCTTTCATGATCTAATATCGACGTATGTTCGGTTAAAACGCTCGAATTCGCATCCTCTGACTAGCTTAATTGGTAAGGCGCTCGTCCGGCAAACAAGGGGTTCCAGGTTCGAATCCTGCGCGAGGAGAAAAATTCTTGGAAAAATTCTTTTTTATTATTACAGTTAAAAGCAGAAATTCATTAATTTGTTAATTAAAAATATGTTTATTAAACTCGATGTACACGCGTCCAAAGGACTTAAATACTACTACATACCTAAGAGACTTAGGCAAATTGTATGCACTGAAAATACGCATGCTATAAATGTAATAAGTAGTAACATTCATAATGCTGTACTGATTATCGATGTTTTTGCCGCCCTTCTGAAACATGCCGCCCGCGTGCGATGCACGCCCGCCTTGTTTAGATGTAAGGTATCAACATCAACGCCAACTAAATATACAGACCTCTGCTATGGGGTGGCAGTAAATACATGCGTAGAATTATATATTATGCCTATCTGCTATTGCGGCCGGTCTTCCGGGAGTATCACTCACTCAATGTTGTGGGCCTGAATATCTAGACGACAATGAAGGTATCCATTTCATAACAATATATTATAGAAAGAAAAACAAAAGCGTCTGGTTTGATGGAAGTTAAAGCATTAATTGAAATTATACTCGTTACATCTGTAAATGTAAGCAAGCCGATTAAGAGAAATTCTACTGTATTGAAAAGCAAAAAATTTATGAATTTGAACTCAAAGACAATGTTTATTCCTCTCAGGGGAATCATTAGAAAACAGATATACGACATATTTATCGCATTCCCTTTACTTTGCGCCTATGTACAGCTTAGGCTCTGCCCACAGTAGGCGACTGTTTTAAGACTGACAGATTTATACTACCAGTATTTTCTATATTTTTTTTCGCCAATCGATACCGTTAGTGCACAACATAATATTAAATACATATAAAAGCAGCAAAAAAATGTGAATCGTGTGATTTCTCCTTCTTGACAATGATATTATTAACTATTCCGGATTACATAATTTCTTTTATACGTTTATAATTTTTTTTAGCTTCAAATAAGGTTGGCAGACAAGTATTTCTAATTAACTGGGAAAAGCTATCAGAGGAAATCACCGTTCAGGTTTTGGGTATAAAAAACTGTTTTGTTTACTCCCACTTCATAGGCTCTTTGTTCAGGAAGCCGCGCGGGTTATTATTCTGTTCGATGTAAAATAGCAACTTTGTCGGTACGCCATGTACTTCCCCTGCACGTATTCTTCGGTTGAATAAGTGTGTTTATCTGATTCTTATCACTCCAGTCGGCCAATTCCGTTTCTACACGCTTATTTGCGATGTCGTCGGCCATTTCTACGGACTACAACGGTAAGCACACGTAATATATACAAATAGCAAACGAAAACTTTTGCACCGTGGAACTAGGAATTGTATGTGTTGATATACGCTTTTTTATAAGCAGATACTTCTCCCGACCAGGTTTGGACCCCAAAAGCAGGATATTTAGAGTGAAAATGCTATTTTTTATACATACATATTTACAAAAACGCTGAATAATGCTTTTAGTTCTGAAATGTACACTGAGAAAACAGTTTTAATATAAATTTATTGTACCAGTATTATTTTAAGTATAAACATTTTTAATTTTATTTTAAAAATATGTTAATTTTACCAATAAACATTATTTTATTTTAGATATGTTTATATTAAAAATTAATATATATTATATTCAAATCACAACGAATCACAAATTTGATTAAAAAAATTGAAATTAAAAAAAAGTAACAGTTCAAACAGGTGTAACTTAAAATCACCACCTGGGGATCTGAAAATTTGGTAGATTTCAAGGTTAGTACTGAACATACACATATATACCCTAACTTAGTTTGTGTCTCATTTGCATTCAAATAAGTAATCATAAGTAACAAAATTGATTTTTAGTTATTAATAATTTATTCCGTCAATAAAAAGATGGATAGGTTTTTATCTGGCTACCACTGCTAGTTCGTTGTTATTGCTTATTGGCAAACTACCTAATAGTAAACCTACCTATTATTATCTCAATGCACAAATGCATAAATTTTTTCCGAAAATTTTGAAATAACTCGATAAATTATATTGTGTATCACTAAGATCAAAGTTTTCCACCATATTGTGTATTCTTCTGTACTTCTGCTACGTTTTAGTTCTACAGTCACAGAAGCCGTGTCACTATCATCTACACTGAGTAACTCATCATTGCATAGTACCATATACAACAACACGAAAGATTTTAGATATTTGAATGACCAGCAACATAATGCTTTAATTAGATCTAAATTGGATAGTGGAATCATTAATTCTGAAAATGTTTTTCCTGGAGTAATCTACAAGCTTTTATTTATAGAATGTAGTGACTTGAAGTTAATGTTTTAGGGTTTTAAAGCACTATTAGATACTACACGTAATGGGAGAGCCACACTACATTCAGTGCAGCAAATACAACAACTCTAGCACCTGGATAAATACGCATTCTTAAGGAAAAAGTATGTAAAAAGATTTTTTAAAGATTGACCCGGTGCATGTAAATGGTACTTTGTATAAAATAAAAGGTATGATACTTGCTTCATCAGCCGCTTTTTCTACATATGGTAAGATATATTTTTTTTTTGTTCTGGGCCTGGATTGTATACTTTGTTCGGTGGAAAATTATATGTGCCTTTAAAACACAGTTATTTCTGAAGAATACCTTTCATATTTTTAATTTCATTGTTATTTTTCATTTTCTCTCTTCTGAAATAAACAGATACATAATTAACATTATTTTATTGTTGTCTAACATGCAATGTTTAATCTAAGAAATATAGCAAATTACTTTTTTATTTATATATTACCAGTAAACATTATGATTTATGCAACCAGAAATTTGTATGTTCACCTATAATTACCTGGAATGAATAAATGATGAGTAATTTTAGTAATTATACCTACCGAATCACCTGACATCAAAAAGTTCCGTACTGAACTTTAATAATATAATTTTTAACATGTCAACGTATTTAATCTGATCTGCTATTTCAGATGTTGAAATACAGTAAATAATATAATTTGAAGTTGTAACTAACAAATTAATATGTACTGTCTTGTCAGTTTACAGTTAAATGATACCATAATTTGTAAGTTAATCTAAGTTTCCATTAAAACTACACAATTCTTATTTTAACAGTAAGCAAAAACTATATTTATACTAAAGATATATAAATATATTTTAAAGGTAAGTATAATGGTTTTTAATGTAAAAAAAATATATTTTCATTTCAAATATAATTTTATTTTATGTGTTACAAACAATATTTTAATAAAAGACATAAATTATGTTAAATTTAATATTTGTTTATATTAAACGATAATATAATTATTTAATGTTTAAAAATAATATATTATTTATTTAAAACGTAAAGTTTATTGAAGCCAAATATAAATTATTTTTATTTGCTTAAAATAATTTTATATTGGATTTAAACACATATTGTTGCTGTCCCATATAATTACATTTAAAATAAATATAATTTTTTTTCAGTGTATAAAAATATTCTATGCATTTGCCCATATTATTTTCAACTGGAATGAATTAATTTCCGGAAAAATGTAATATAGAGATTCCAGCGCACAAACTAGAATTTAATACACTCTTGGTTTATTCTCTAGTCCAAAGTTTTGGGGTACTCTCAAGTACTTCAGTCAAGAATTCCACATGAAAGCGCTGTCGTCTTTACCTCATACCTGCTCGAGCTCATATGTTGACACAAACATCCGCTTCCGTTTCCATACTGATGGCGGATTATTAAATTCGCCAACTTCGCAAAATAAACCCGTAGCTCCTTTTATCGTTTGTTGATTCAAACTTGTTGTTCCTTTATGTGCCGACCGATTGTTCATGGCACCTAATATATAGCACTGTTCAAAAATTATTATTATAATTGTCAAATACCTTTACTAATTTACCAATACATGTACAAAGAGGTTACATTAAATATCTAATATGATTTGAAATAAGCACTAGTTTTGATGTGCAAATCGATTAATTAAATAATTAATAATTAAAAAAATAGAGGAAAATACATACAAATGTTGCTATTGTCAGATTGCATGTTTCTTTTGTAAGTATACATATGTACATACAGGGTTTTCTACGGAACTGGCTAGCAACTTGAAACAACGCATGGATTTATAGTGGAGAATGAAGTAAATAAAAAACGTCATGGTTGTTGGTGATTTTGATGACGTGGCTGTGATTCTGATCTTATTACATTGTCCCACAATAAAGAAGGCGTAGATGTTATTCATATAGAAGCACAGCTATATGGAAAAGCTATATAGTTTCTGAACGAAATAGAAATGTTACTGATAATGAGGCCAGTGAAATAGTGAAAGAGACGATAAAGATTCTGAAGAAAAATTTGAATTGGAAGTTGATTTATCAGATTTGAAGCAGAATTGAAAAGTGAAAATGAGTCAAATGAAGCGAAATTGGAAAAACATAATGCAGAAACCCTCTTAAACGGAATGGATAAAGCGATAATGAAATTTATAGTGATTTATTGAAACGTAAGGATATAATGGACAAGGCAAGGCAAGAACTATCTACTTAAATTGTTTATAGGAGATACGATTACCTATCGTTTTACAATAACATATCACAGTGGATTACATCAGAAAGAAAGGTTTACCATTCAATATACTAAGCAGGACACTCTAAGACATAAAATCAGTAAACAAGTACAGGGTGATCACGAAAGGAATGTCAGAAAATTATTATTATTTGAAGCATCGATGCTACAAGCAGAATTGAATGTCATAAATTAGAAAAAGGTACAGAAATGGATGGTAACGAAATTACTGGAAAAGTTAAGTTTATATTTTAAAGCCATTAATATCATTTTGCATTAATTTACAAATTAAGAAAAAAAAACAAATTTTATTAATTAACATCAAACAGTCGACCTATAGTCGGGGTAACGTATGTCGGAGCAATCAACAAGAGAGAAGTAGGGATGTTGGTGATACCACGGCGCGCAGTTGCATTTTATTGGCGAAATAATGTAATTTATCCCTTCCCAATTAGTTCCTACCTGCGATGCCCTGACTATAGGTCGACTGTTTAATCTGTATACTAGGGATGGTACGACCTGCTCCTTATGCCGGAGCTGGTGCACCTGCTCCGACTCCGGCTTTGAACCTGGTGCAAGAAATCAGGTTCAGGTCTACAGGTCTTCTTTAAATTGTAGTATGTGATATATTAAAAAAAAAAAAGTCGTCGGTTCTGTAAAAAAAGTCTAAAAAAAAAGTCAATTAGCTTTATTCATAGCACATCATTGACAGAAAGAAGTTAAAAAAAAACGAATTTCTATATGAACAGGTTGTTAATTAAGGTTTAGAACGACTGCGGTTGCGGAGCGAGTGCACTGGTGCAAAAACCTGCTTTTTTACGGGTGCACCAACTTGGTGCGAAACCTGCTTTTTACGGGGTCACCAACTTGGTGCGAAACCCGCTCTTTTACGGGTGCACCAACTTGGTGCGAAACCTGCTTTTTTACAGGTGCACCAACTTGGTGCGAAACCCGCTCTTTTACGGGTGCACCAACTTGGTGCACCAACTCCGATCAGCGAACCAGTTCCAAAAGAACAGGTCCGATCCGGAGCAGCCATCCCTACTGTATACATATATATGATATACATCAAGTCAATCCACACGTGCTGGCTGGTGCTGCGTTGGTTTCCCGTCCTCTGTCCTCGTCTTGAGATGAAGAGATTTCCGTCTCCTCTCGGACTGGCGGTGTCGAAGACGTAATGATCCTGCTCTTGATTTTTATTTGTAATAATTTATTATAATATTTGTTGTTGCAACATTTGTTTAATTTTTTTTCTTGTATTGTGCGTGGTTTAAATTTTTGATATGTTTTTATAGGTATAGGGTATGTTTATATTGTTATAGTTTCTGTCGTAGGTATTTTTTATAATCTGTTGCATAAGTTCCTTTCTGTCCTAATACGTGATTGTCTTCTTGTTGTATAGTTATGTATTTGTCTCGTGCTTGTTAGTTGTATATTTGTTTTTATCAGGTAGTTTTGGATATTATATATTAATATTAAGTTTTTTTTTGTTTTATTGTTTGCTGAATATTTAACTCTTGAGCCTTTTTGTAAATTTCTATTGTTGGAGTTCTTTTCGAAAGCGTACATTAGTTTTTAGTATTCTTTTTTGCTGTCTTTGTATTTTTATCAGGTTCTTCTTTGAGGTATCGCTCCAGGCATTTAATAAATAGTTTAAGTGCGATGTAAAAATTGCGTGATATATATGGTTTTTTCATATGTTCTTGGATGATGGTTCTTATTTTGTTTATTGATGCTATGGCCACTGCATTTATACTGATTAGTGTATTTGCGTGTTTTTCCCATTTCAAGTTATTTTGTATTGTTAATCTTAAGTATTTTATGTAAGTTACTTGTTGTATGTCTTTGTTGTTGAAAGTTATTTTAAAATTATTGACGTGTTTATTTCTTTAAAAGACTATATATTCTGTTTTTTTTTTTTCTGGTTAATTCTTAACAAATTTTCTTGACACCATTCTTCCATTTTTATTACATCAGCATCGATCTGTCGCTGCAATTTTCCTTATCTTTTCCAGAATATGAGGCAAGTGGAATATAATATGGATATAATCAACATATGCATAATATCTCTTCCTTCATATTAATGTTAAATACGTCATTTGTGTAGTTATATATAGGATTGGGGGTAGATTTCCGCCTTGTGGTATGCCGTATTCTGCAATTAATGGTTGGCTCTCAGTATTATTCGCTATTGTTGTTTGAGTTCGGTTTATAAGATGTGAAGTAATTGATAAAATTTATTAAATTTTGATTTTGGAGGAATAGATGCTATAGAATTTTCTAGAAGGAAGCACGGTGCATTTATGTCAGAACAGCATTTTAAAAATGGAAAAAATAAGCACCTTTTTTGACATTTGAGATGCAATAGGTTGCGAGCATTAATTTTGACAATTGAATATACGTTTGTATCGAGTTCAGAGATGTTTATTTTTTCTTGAGCTGTTTTTAAATCAATTTGTCACGAATAATAAGAAACTTATATCCGTGATTTTTTTTTTCATTTTCAAATATAAACTGCATGTTCGTCTAACAATTGGTCCACAGTCACCATGCGTATAAAACAAATTTAACAAATCATTATTGAAATATTTTTCTATATTCTCCATTATAAACTGCACTTGAGAAAGTTAACAAAATCATTAGAACTGTAAATACCTCACGAATCCGTGAACTTAAATTGCTTTCACATAAGATCAACATTATTTCAATTCCTGTCAAAATCAATACTTACTAGATAGGACTTTTAGGGTTTCATTGGCTTTTGATAGAACATATTTAATAAAGAGAAAACCGTTGGAAATAGGTGTAGGGAAAGGTATAGCGAATAAATGCTGTAGTATTTGAAAAAAAAACAACTTTTTCAACTTTGAAAATGATGTATTTGGTCATCAAATGTTTCGAAAATACCATTCTTGTGCTTTCATCTACACTAAAAGCGTTTACTACCAGTGCAAAATGGGTAAAAGGCGCAATATTGAAAATAAGGCTACATATTTCATTTTTCTCAATAATCAAGATATCTCAGAAACAAATGAAAATAGGCATGGAGAAAGCAGATGGAACACATCATGAAATTTTCTCAGGAATCCAAAAATAAGATAATATATTTTTGTCTGTTTGTCTTCCTAACTTGTTTGTTATATATTTATTTATTTATACATTTACATCCGTTTTATTTTTATGTATTGACATTGTATTTATTATTGTACAAATTAATTATGTCGACAATTTCTGTAATGGTTATATTACAAAATAAATGCACTATTACTATTACTATACCCGATATTCCATTTAAAATAAGGAAGTTAATGGCGACTTCCTGTACAGCCGGAAGTAGTAGACCTAAAATGAGAGAGCATCTTGACTAACACTGAAGTCCAAAAAGTTTCTTCTAAGCATAGAAACTTCTAATGAACAGCTACCCTGAAAAACCCTGTAACAGTGTCTCACCGAATTGGCTCAATTAGATTTTTTTGTACATCTAGCAGGAATTCGATTTTGAAACTTTTAAGAGTCATGACCACCATGATCTACTTAAGGAAAATAATTTCAACTTTACAGCATTTCCATTATACAGAGTGCTGATATCAACTTTCTTATTTAATGGAATGGTGTAATTTTTATCGGGCCAACGAATTTACGGAAGCATTTGCAACTACATAGTTCGTATTAGAGTTCTCTTTCCCTAAACTCAACTGTTTTTGAGATACTTGCAATTTTCTGGAATTTTTGACGTTTGCATTCTTTCAAATAGGATAATCTAGCAATCTCTAAAGCAGCAGGCAAATATATTTTGGAAATAATCCCTGATACTTCCATGAAGTTGCTCTATATTGCTCCATTAATAGTTCTACTACGTCTGGCAACTGACGTTGGACAATTAATTGTTATGTACAAAAATCGGTCGCTTTTATTGTTACTATCTTTGTGATTCTATAAAAATTTGATACACGCATTAAAAAAAATCGTATTTGCATCAATAATGGTGTTTTTTTACCTGGCACAAATATGACTGGCGTGTCAAATGATGTCACTACTCATAATTTTAAGAGTTTCTCTTCTTTGTTTTTTTTTCAACCAACATTCACCAACCAATTTTTACACTCATACAAAAATACGTAAACGTATGGGTTGCTTGTAAAATAGGCAATCGGGTTACTGAGGTGGCTTCAAAAAAATTGAAAAGCTATTACAGCAAATACTTAATTTTTCAACTTATTGAGTTATTAAGTTATTGAGAATGTTTTTCATAAACTTACAATAAAGACTCCACCAGGAATATTCCTTATTTTGGGGGTATTTTATATTAGAACGAATAAATTATTCGGTTTTACGTCATCTCATTACTTTCTATAATTCTGAAATGGTTTTATAGATCTAGACTATCTAAAATATGTATGTATGTAAAGTATTTATTGGCTAATTTGTTTAGGTGTTAAAACTTAATTTAATCTAATCTGATAGAATCACAAAACCCTTGCCTCATGGATCGGAAATGAAACTTACATATTAAATGTTTACCTGTTTTTACGTAATGTATATATGAAAAATTTATTTTGGGCTTACTCTGTTCGGCCAATGCCTTCCCGTCGCCGGGGTGGTTGAGAGGGAGTCTATTACATTTGCCTTAACTATACACATAATGTAGATAAACTTTCTTTTTAGTGTTACCACTCAAGGTACGAGAATTTGAATTTTATCTCGTTTGAAAAGCCTTTCAACTTGATATTTTTAAAAACGAATTTTTCTGTTTTGTAATATTCGTAAAGTCCGAAAAGTAAATTTTACACTGAGAAAAAAAAATTGTTTCGCTATTACTTTTGAGTAATTGAATGCACATTTCGCTTTTTACATATAACGTCTGCAATTAACTATGGATAAGATAAACTGAAAGACGTGGCTTATCTATCAGCAGACGCTCTCGCAAGACATGTACGCTTGTAAAAATTGATTTTGTAGCTTGTCTACTAACTAAAATTGAATATAAAATGACATTTAATATTTATGTTGTATAACGCCATCTTACGTACTATGACTTTGCAATTTGTCCTTACGTTCTATTTATTACGTTATAAACTTCTAGAATTCCCTCTCTAGAAAGATTCCGCCCACTGCAGCAAGGCAAACACAACATGCATAACATAACATCCACTGGTTTGCTACTAAATTTTCCAGATGATTGTCTGCTCCAGAGACAGTCTTTTTTAAATATCGGGAGGTAGGACGCATTAAACATGTTTGAAATCATATTTTTTTAACATTGGAAAGGATGATAGTAGGAGGGGGATGATTTTTTTTGATGATATTTTTTTTCCTTCTTTTTTAAAACATCGGGAGATTGGATATATTAGAAATGTTTCAAATCATTTTTTTTAACATTTGAAGGGGTGGGGGCGAGGGGGATGATCTTTTTTCAACACCGGGAGAGAGTACGCCCTAAAAATATTTCAAATCATTTTTTTATTAACTGATGTTAAAAAAAAAGAGAAATCTGTGTATCATATGTTCATATCAACTTCAAACTGGTATTACATATGGCTTCAAAACGTTTACGATTGGAAATAAACGAGTGTCTTGACGGCTTTAGCTAGGATGATTTTATCGTGCTACCGGTTTCATAATTAATGTCTCTCTGATTACAGCAACAATTTTCACAGTGGGATAGTAGGGCGTTGTCAAGGAAACGCTTCAATAATCTGATCATATACGCACATTGAATTAATATCTGTAATTTCACTCATACTACTTGCATAACGACAACGACTCAAGTCAATTTGACAATTAAATCAGCCCAAGATGTCGTGATTCAAATCAAAGTTCAATCCTAGTAAAGAGTAAAGATAGGAAACTATATCTAGTGACTTTAAGGAAACTTGATTATGCGCGCTACCTATAGTTCCCGCTTAATAATAATCAGTAAGTTTCATACCAGACATCTACATTTTTAATTTTTGAATGGGGAATAGAAGCGCGTGATTTGCAGATTTGAAAATTTTACAGATGCTGTCATATCATTATTTCTTAATATTAGGTTATTCCTAGATGACACCAGTTGACGTTTCGTAATTATTTATGTCCTATATGCAAACCATATGTAATGTATGAGTCAATAGATATAAACGAAATAGAATTCTAGAGAAAATAAGAGGTATGTTGCTTGTATGCACTAATTATAATTAACTCTCTAAAAAAATGTGGTGACTTTAATTACACCTACTGCTTCTTTAGAAGACAAGCAGACTTAACAGAGGTTAAAACCAAGGAGAAAAGTTAGCAATTTAAAAAGAGGAAATTAAATTTTATAAACTTATATTTGAAGGTGTGATGAAGTCTGCAATACATCCTACACCTTATCGTTAATAATTTATTTCTAATGCACATAATTGTTAAACGTACAGTTTTTGTAACAACTGACCACATTTTGTTATGTATGCATCACTGTGCATATCTTATATACTTTTTTTATCTTAAATATCTTTATCTTTTAGTTTTATTATTTATACTCTGTGCTTCAAATATATGTATATAGATAAACAAAGGAGCATTTGAAAAAAAAAAATGAGTTACTTTACTCAATAAAAGGATTCAGAATCAGTAATACTACTGATACTATATTCGAATTTCCCGCCATGACAGAGTAGGTAATACTAGTTCCATACGGGGTAATAGATGGCGCATTGCAGATCGTATGATGGTGGCAAGTTTTCTCTCTTTACTAGGGCTAATCGTTGATTGAAATACTTGTCCAACTGACACTCGTCTTCATCGCTCTGCAACAAGTATTCGTGAATTTTAGAGAAATTCAATGCTTATTACTACAGAAAACGTTTACAGTTGAACACAACATGCTTATACTTAAAATTATAATCAAACCAATGGTCCGTAAAACTTACAAGACTCTGATTTGTGAAGGTCCACATACAAATCAGAATTTTATTTGTCAACAATATATAGTGTACACTTACTAACTTGCTTGTTATAACTGATACTAAGCGATCATAATTATCTGGTACTATCTTCTCGGTAAAATATTTTCTTTCGGCTAACATATATTGAGATACGAGCTGGGTAATTAATCTTTGAGAACCCTCATCTGTGACAATAGAGTGAGGCAAATTGTCCAGAGCTTTCATTTCGCCTATCAATGAATGAATTCTGGTCGAAACTGTAAACATGGAGTAATAACAATAACGCTTCCAACGCATTTATTGATGACTGAGCAAATCTTGAGGATCCCCCACATCAATTCGAATGTTTCTAAGTGAACACGAATTGTTCGCGGCGAAATATTCGTCGCAATACGGTGGTGTATATAGGAAGAGATAGCTATGAAACACACCGACACCTCAGTTTTACTTGAACGGTGCGAAAATACCGCGTTTAAATTTCTGCTTTAATTCGCTGCTTGGACGATTTTATTGCCCGAAGCCATGGTAAATACAAAGCAAATGGTTAAAATTAAATCACCTAATAATGTACGATTCTTACGATTCTTTTTAGTTGCCACTATAACTAAGCACAAAACTAGTTTCTTCTTCGTCTTAAGAATACATACTCAAAATTATGTGTTCTCCTAAACGCAAATATGAGTTGATGCAACTGGGAGTATTTTGCGTTGGTGCAGTTGTCATGCGAAATTCGCCACGAAACATTCGCAGCTGAAGCGACCTGATACCAAAGCAGAATCGATGATTCGGCGCAGCATTAAACATAACTAAGTAATAAATAGGTACATGTGATACAGTAAAATCAAGCTAATTTTTGAATTCAGGCAATAAACAATCTAGTTCAGAATGGTTCTTTGATTGACGCTTGGGCAATAAAGGTATTCGTGTAACAAAAAAAGTAAATAGTTTTGAGATATTCTATATAGTTCAAAATAGATTTGAAATTCTATATCTAGAGTATTCCGTAAAGTTGTTCTGATTTTGAGGGCACTGATAGAGGACATCATTATGATTGGAAAATCTATATACGCTTTTGATGTTCCCCCTATTTCTTTCAACCACTTTTTGAATTCGTTAACAAACATTAATCAAAGAATCGTTTTTATCTAATGTCACGAACTGTCACTTTTGCAAGTACCATTTTACGCAAGTCCGTAATGCAGGAACAGATCAGATAATTATATAATTCCATTATATACTACGTATATAATGGAATATTCCTACCAAGAAAACGTTAAAATTGTATATAGACTTTTTTTTAATTGTAATGACGTCATCTCTTAGCTCCCTCAAAATAAGAATACCTTTATTAACGAATACTCTGTACGATAAATTCTATAAAACTTGTACAAACCATTTTGAAAAAAAAAAAAAGGAATATAGCTACAATCGAGAGGATGTATTTATTTGATAAATGTGGCAAAAACACTTTTAAAGCGATCAAAATGCATTACGCCGCTGCACAGAAAGGAGGTAACGATTTTCTCTTGAAAGTTGAAGTAGCTTCGAGCGTCAGCTCTAGTGTTCATTTGCAAAAGTGGAATTTAAAATAGTACTTATCAACAGCAAGTCCTAGATAGTTTTGAAGTATAGTTAGTTACTTCCTATATTTGCATTAAATTTTAATGATCGTGTTAGAAGCGCAACTTCTAACGACTTCTCAACATTTTGTTGGTGTATTTAAACTTATTTAGATAGAAAACTTCTAAATGTCATCGAATAAAGATCAAAGACTAAATAATCAAGTAGTGAGCGATGGTGTGAGTAGAAGCGAACATACTACAATAAAGACAATTAGTAGTGTATATTATGGGCAACTAGAACTCAGTAAAATAACAAAAGATAATCCTTCCCAATCAATATCGCAATCTTCCAAAATTAGTGAAACCACTTAAACGATCCTTAAAAGAGTTATACGAAATCGTAGAATTGATAACTATCTTAAAGACCTGCATCTGGGTAATTTTCATGGCATTTCTGCAAACAATTAACATTTTTATTGAATACTTTTTTTATCACAATTAAAAATATAAACGGCAGCTTGCCATTAAATTGAAATCGTATAAAGCTAATGTTTTTACGATCTAAAGGCACAAAGCCGTAGTGTCGTAGAGCCGTAAGTGATTTTATAAGGAATTTACTCTGGTACTAAATTAAATTTTGATTGTATATTTAATTTCCCAAATCTACAAATATACTACACTTGTATTATGAGATTTAGTATTGTATTTTATTGTGCCCCAACAACTAAATTTGATCAATTAATAACTCTAATCTATTTATGTAAACAAGTGCATGCCATAATATTGTCGCGCTAACTCAAGTTTTTGAGGTTTGCACTTCTGGATTTTTTCCAAGTGGATGACTCACATTTGTTGCAGACGCATACATTAAACTTTACTGTGATACATCATAAATTGCTGCAGCTCGAAGTGTTAAATTTTTTGTGTGGCCGATATAATTAAAATAGATTAATGATGGGGGTAGTATAAATTAGGTGAACTATATACGAAAATTAACCATGCGATATATCAATATATGCCGTGTCTTTCTGCCAGGGTCTTTTGAACATGCCAAATATTAGAGCATGAAAAATGTTACTTGCAATTTTAATTGGCGTGAAATAGACATCGAAACTACGTTCTGGGCAGTTATTTTCGTAATTTTAGTGGCGTACATTTTTTATTTAACCCAACTATTATGAAATGTAGTGTGTCAACGAATGACACATATTTGACGGCTAATTAACACATAACGGCTTAATTTTTCATCACATTCCTTTCAGTAATGAGTTTTTTGTTTTTATTAGTATGTGCAAAGGTAGCTTTACTGGAAATACTATGAAATAAAAATTAAATCAATGCAATTATTATCAGTGTTTAGAAAATGAAATCATGTAATTATTCAAAGGCGTGGTGGTGAAAGGGAAAATGCACATAGCATTCGAGCGGTACTATATTTCTTAAACATATGCGTTGATAATTAGAGTTCAAGAATCTTGCCAGGTAATCATACATTGAGTAATAGATACTTACAGTCGTGGACTTTCGGAATGACCGCCTATACAGCAGCGAGCACCTCGCTAGTCATAGTCTATTCGCTTGCGTTATATCACATAAGTATAAAAACACTCTATTCATTTGTTCGCACCCAGCACATATGTGGTGCAATAGAATAGACTGTGACTAAGGAGGTGTTCGCTGCTGCATAGACGTGGTCATTCCGAAAGTCCACGACTGTGCATAATATATAGGTCAAGTTTTACATATCCATATGTATATAACAGCCACATATAACATATATTAAATTAAACTTGCATATAAAAATTATAATTACACATTTTAAAAGAAACTTATAATAAAGACAGTATCTTGTTCCCGATCTTGTTTTCATATTATATTAATTATCATAACATTGAAATTTATTTTTAAATCACTTTAAACATACAGAGAAGAAGATATATTTTAAAATTTACGACAACGGGAATATTGTATAGTTATTATAGTTACAAGTATGGAAATAGAGTAACGAAAGTGCCACATTATTTAGTTTTTGATAAACAGTCGATTATGAAATATACGTGTAATAAAAACAACTGTTGTATTGCTATATTTTTACATTTCAAATTTGAAATAAGTATGAGGAGTAAGGGTTGTTGTCGATAAGCAATAAGTGTGAGGGAAACTGTTGTTGCCATTTTTTAGTTCTACTAAAATAATTAAATCATATACAAACATTTAAGCTATACAACTCCCTACCCACAAGACGTTCTTAGACTTTAGTTAGCACAAAGGTCACCGAGCATTATATTGCAATGCATTATAGGTTATATTTGCTGAATGTTGTGGAAATTAGTTATTTATAAAATCTTCTATCTAATCTACTACTAAAGTGTCAGTAAAAAATTACACATCTTGAGCAGATATTTCATATCGATTATAAAGGCAATTTCAGAAGTAAATATTTATTATAAATAAATACATTTAATGTTAATGTTTTAATTAGATCCGGATTTGCTATCCGAAACCTCGGATACGGATCCACTATCCGAAACTTCAGATCCAGATCTGTTATCCGAAACCTCGTATCTGTGGTGCAATAATCACTATGATTTGTTAAACACCTATGTAATGCAAAGTGAATGCGTATAGGTACTATCAAAGACAAAAGTCTTGACTCAAATTTGACATAAATCATTGGAGTTTCTTTAATGTCTCTTCTTTACTTTTGAGTCAAGACTTTTTGTCTTCGGTGGTACATAATGTAGTAGTATGTATACTAATATTGAGCTGATTGATAATTTATATCTTTTTCGGACCCGAATCCGAGAGCCGAATAGTAGATCAAGATAGTGGATGCGGATCCTAGGATCCGGATAATTTCGGATCTAGATATCCAGATCTCATTCTCTCGAATACCAACGGCACCAGTTTTAATATTATCATCTATATCTAGTATCCATTCCCTTTAAAAAAAATTAACATTTTCAGTCCACGTATGTAAATAGAAAACAGTAAGCGTTCGTATAAAAATATCTAATAAATTATATTGTGAACAATTAAAGTTGTGGGAGACATACTTATTTAACTTATCCTTTAATATTTGCAAGATATTATTGTTTATGCAATATTTCGTTGTAACATATTTTCAAACATCCATAAAAACTTTTAAATATAGGGTACCTATTTGGGGTTAATAATTTATTTGAGCCGTACCCCTTTTCAGCAGCTAATATAGTATGTTGTTCTTCTCCATTTAAAATTAAATTTGCCCTGCATTCCACAAAGTGACACATAATTTTTAAAATTTTCTTTGTCACATACCCCCCAAATATAAGCATGAATTTGAACAACGCCACTCGAAGTTTCTGTTGAAACAAGAAAAGTATCTTCTTGCTCATTCCGCAAATGTGGCAAAGACTCAATGCCTTTTAGACAATATTTGTGTGTATCTCTATATATTGTTTTAATGAAGTCAAAGCTCCGTCGTTTTCACTTTCCTCGTAATTACTCCCAGGTGAATTACTTAACAAAAGTTTGTTTGAAAATTTAAATATGATACATATATTTCTGCAACAATTTAAAATAAAAAAAATTGTGAGGTATACGGTATACTATGTCTTCTAAGGTTTATCCTATTCTTACTTGCAATAAATTTCATTCATTGCTGAAATGAGCATTGCAGGGTAACTTTAATCGTCTTTCATATTTGATATCTGAGTTGGTCCAAACAAATCTTTGCAAAAGAAATAACATATTAATTCTACAAATAATGGAAATTAAATATTTACACACATTCTCGTGCAAAATGTTTTAGAATTATTTATATCACTATTTACCTTTGCTGCTAGGCAATTATACTTACATCCGCTGCTTATAGTAGAATCCGTAGCTTCCTTATTTATGTTTTCATAATACGGAACACAATAAAGCACATGGTTTTGCAATCTAAATACAAACAGATTGCTACACAAGGCAGAGCACTAATGAAAATAAAAAATGCTAAGTGTTTTTACTAGTACCACGTATGCATCCATAAGTTAACAGGTTCTGGTCGAGTGGGGAGTTTTTAAAAGGATTTCAAAAACTTGTTAACAAATTTATTTACTGGTTCACACCACAACCAAACACTACGGTATTACAATCTGAAGCTAAATTAACAATGAACTGCTCTGTTACACGTCAATATTTTTAGACTTAGATTCTATTTGGTGCCTTTTTATACTATTAAACTTACCTAGCTTGCATTTCTCATATTATTACCTATCGTTTTAGAATATACTAATACAGTGGCTGGTACTAAGGGGCAACAAGGGCACGTGCCCACCCAACCACCAAGATAAGCACATAATTAAAATATAACAGTGCGGTATAGCGATTTAGTAAACTAAATGTAAAAGAAATTAAAGTAGTTGCAGAAAACTTTTTAGACAACAAGTGAGCTGACAACTAAGAACTAGTTAAAGATATAATTGACCCTTTTAAGGGATTATTGATATCTTTAAAAATTTATATAGTGCATAATTGACCATATTAATTTCTTCCCTGACAACCTAGAGGAAGTTTCAGACGAATATGGTTTTCCATTGCTCATGATGGAAACTCGTTAGAAAGAATAGAGATGTAAACCGTTTTAATGTTGGAGCTATTTATATCAAAGCTGGCTATTTGATTTTTCTAACAAAAATATGCAATTACAGAAGAGTTTCGGTTTTTCTAAAATATGCTAGAACGATTAACGGATCAATGGCAATTGCTTTACAAATAAATTTTTATACGAATTATGAATTCTTATGCTATCTAACAGGAAAATTACCGCCTCTGCGCTGAATATTCATTTAGCACAATAAAGTAATTTATTTATTATATATATATTATTATTATCGGTTTTTTTCGGGGTCGAATTATGAATTTTTGTCATTTAAAAGGAGAATTACTGTTTATCGCTGTAATATTACCACAGAATAATAATTTTCGCATATACAATATTCCAAATGAATTTTCCACGCATTTTTATCATTGAAACCTATAAACAAAAACTTTATGCCGCTAAGACAGTAAGATTTAAACAATCTCAGATATATTGAAACTTATTGAATGATCTCGACTAGAAAAATCGCAGCACTAACTGTAAAATCTACGTTTGACTTGAGCCGAGAAAATGAAGCAAATCTGTAATCTGTGCCCTAGGTAGCCTTAGAAAAAATACAAGAAGTTGGATACATTTTGTAGTACCGTATTATTTAGACATTGTAAAACGTCTTTTTGAAGTGGAGCAGGGCAACCAGATGGAACACATCATGCAATTTTCTCAGGAATCAAAAAATGAGATACCACATCTGATGTTCCATTTAAGATAAGGAAGTTAATGGCGACTTTCGATACAACTGGAAGTGATTAAAAGTGAAAGAGAATCTTAACTAAGTCTATATACAGTCCAAAAATTCAGAATTCTAAGTTTATATTTACCTTCATTGCTTGAAATCATTGTACTTGTAATTCTTGTTGTTGTCGAATTATTTGTCGGCATTTCTTCCTTCCTAAATTTACATCTGCGCCAATAATTGATGCCGGTTTTTTTCTTTTTCACGGATTTGAGAGGAAAACGTTCTTTTCATTAAAGTTGATCAGATTTAAGGTATCTTGGTGATTTCAAGAAGATCTGGCATTGAGGCCAGAAACTCTTCTACCCTGTAGCTTACTTTATCGTTTGCAAAGCCTTCTAGCTTTCGCCAATGCTCTTACAACGCTAAAAAATTCAAAGCTATTATGCATTTGCTTTATGAAGATTACTCCAAAGACTTCCACTTCCTTAATTGCTGCAGCAGAGCTTGGTCTAAACTCGAGTTTTACATTCCTTAACTTATAGGCAACACGCGGAATTTATTCGTTTGAACCGATAATTTGACTTTTATCGTTGTTAAGAAGAAATACCTATGTTGTCACCAGTTATAAGCTTCATATGTTTCGCTACTAAACTACCACGATGCGTATGCTTCGAACGCTCAAGAACCATTAAAATAATCGTTTGCTGTTACTACTGAAAGTCACGATACTAATACTCACGAGATAAGACATAAATCCAAAGTAACTGCGATATCGTTAAAATGTGAAATGTTTTTTGCTTAACAACACAATTTTAAGGGGTGCCGTAATTAAAAAATCAAAAAAAAGGCGCCTCTCCAACTATGAACCACTTTAACAATAAGTATAACACGTGTGGATGGATGTTGAATTTGCTAAGCTTTTGTTAAAATTCAAATAAGTTGTTGAGAGGCACATACATCTAATGTCTAAGGATGGCAACATTGAGTAATGTCCTTATCTACATATTTGACTAGTTCATATCTAAATTAATTCATAATGGAAGTTACCCTTTTCAACTAAACATCCCAAATAATAATAAGAGCATATGGTAAGCAATAATTAATTAAAAGCACTATTGCGAAAGCAATTCGAATTAGTTCATTAATTATAGTCGAGCCGAATTTTGGGGTAACGTAATGACAAAACTAGGTAGTAATAAATAATGATTTACAATAAAAATAAATATGTAGTGATAAATCAATGAAAATCTTATCATTTATCTGACGCATTTTTATTTTCTTTGATTCAAAATAAATGTAATAGCTTCTATCTAATTTGCTAAAAGAAAACAAAAAAAAACTACTATCGTTACGTCAATTTTCATCCGTACGGCACAACACAGAACAAATGATTGGCGGCTTTGAATATGGTTTTGTATGTGCATTGTATGTAGAAGTGGGTAAAATGGCTAAAAATAGCATTCATTTTTTTTTTTTTTTAGTAAAGGATAGGAACGTTAATACCTACTAATGTATTTGTTCCTTTAATTTAGTTATTGTTGTATACTCTACAGAATGTTTTTAAATTATGTAACAAATTTTAAAAATAGAAAAATATACTAAACTAATGCAATTTTCTCCAAACGGGAAAGCTCCAACTATTAAAGCAAGTTATGCTTAAATATTGTTCAATTATACTCCAGATACTACAGCCGAGCCTGACTAATTTATTAAATACTTATATACTTTCTTTTCCATGATTATTTATATCATTTTTTATCAATTTACGTAATAAAGAGATACTTGTTTAAAAAAAAACTGTATTTGATTATTTAATTAAAAATAATGTAAAAAGTGCATCTAGTACACACTGGTGATGGGTACAAAATACTTATTCGTTAACAAAATATCCGCTACTTCTTAATACTTAGAGTAACGAATAGTGTATGGTTATAGTTATAACAAATAGAATAAATATAGTGCGTGTAGGTACTTTTCAAATTTACTAATTAATATACCTTTACCAAGTTTATTTAATCAATTTAACCCAATTATGATCTCTATTTATATAAAATAGAATAGAAATATTCGAGCATCCTATAAGTGTAATGAATATCTACTAACAATAAGTGAAGAGTATCTAATTACTGTCTGTTCCAAGGGCTGTAGTGCGGACGCTGTCGTTTAAACACGATATGCGGTATGAAATATCACCACACTATATCTTGAAACTGATGATACTTTACTTGCTTTACAATGAATTATACTTGTATATTGTTATGATGAACACTCACGCAGTTGGTCTAAGAAATATTTCGTATCTTTATCAGCATATTCTTTTTGAATTAATTCAAAAAGTATAGGTAACCATGGAATCATAAAAGTATAAGAAAATTAATTTGCCCACTTACATTTGGATACTTCTTTTCCTTTGAAGACGTTATGTCGCTTGTTGTACAGCATTTGATTATCGTTGTAACGTGTCCGCCACCGAAGTTTAGAATATGTGTTATTCCATATCAACCGGAAAGCCTAAATAAATGATGTTTTTGATTCTTTTTATATTTTAAATTTGGAAGTCTTTGCCCAAAATTAGAAGACCCGTATTTTTTCTTAAAGCTCTATACAGTATCTGTTTACAAAGATATTCGCAAAACAAATTTTGCAAAATCAATAAAATAATCGCAGAAGTCATGCATAAATTAGAAGAGTGAAACAAGATACATATAAAACATGGTTTATTCTAAAGTTGAAATTATAGATTTTCATTTAATAGTGCCTAAATTAGATTGTAATTTATTTGTTCTTTATGTTTACTGCGAAATATTTTTTTTGAAAAAGTATCAATATCCTTTAAACTATGTTCTACAAGAATAGAAGTATTTGAAAATGGAGAGCCTACAGCATTCTACGTTACATTATGATATATCGTAATGTAACGTAGAGTACTGTATGAATATATATTTTTTTTTATAGAATAAAAGTCACTTTCATACCAAAAGCAAGGGAAAAGGACCCTGCACACCTTAAATCTCAGAGACCTACTCATATTTTCGACACTATTCTTCTTGAAAACCATTGGAAAAGCTATAGGTAATTACATCAGAACAGATATTTTGGAGCGAATGTATTTGCAGTCAAATCAGCAGGGCTATCGAATCGGAAAATTCACTGAAATCTCGTTAGTGGAACTACGAACATTGACGAATAAAGAAACCGTGTGCACCTTTCTAGGTATAGAAGGCGCTTTAGACAGCACTCCACATGAATCTGTCGAGATAGCATTAACTAATAGGGGGGTAGATGGTGCGACTTCGATGGAAGGTTGCTTTCTACTATATTGGTGGAAACGGAAGCAAAGCATCTTGGTTACTATGACCAGAGGATGCCCACAAAAAAGAGTTACATTTCCACTTATGTATAAGTGTAACTTAACAGTAAATGATCAAAATATTAATATAGCCACCGTGAGGACTAATCCCAGTTGTGAAGATTAGCATGTGTAACTGGGGCTATAGGAACTTAATGCATTACTTAACAATAACTTGTTTATATTGGCTCGGATTTTTTCTTTGCATTTATTTTTTGAGTTAACTTACACGTGAGTATATAAATACAGTATTTCCAAAATGCCTAAAAAGATGCTGTTTGCTAAATTAAAATTCTCTCTTGGAACAAAGTAATATTCTCAGTTTTTTTATTGGCCTTGGTATCACTATTTTTAGATAGATAACGTCATATGTAATGTCTTTATAAATTTATAAAGATGTTATGTACCGCACGAGCCATCCCAATTACAAACAGTTATGTATGTATAGCATTATATGTAACGTACGAAGCGCGCCCATGTGTTTGTTGTAGAAGTGATTTTTGCTGTATGTAATAAAAATAATATCTTTTGTTTACCTTCATTTGGACATACAAGCGATATCTTTCGAAAACTACTTAAATTATTCACTGTTGTATAAATTTGGTTACTCTTGTATACATATCAAGTCATTGAACCAGTAGCGATTTTACGATAAACAAACACAACTTTAGATTTTGATTTTGTTGTGTCAATAAAAGCGTTTTAACTATTTAGGTTATTGTATGTAATAAAATAAACTATATAAATAATTACCAGAAGCTATTCATAATTACAGTTCAGATTTATTGATTTTTCGTAGCATATACATTATATGCCATCGATAACAGTCTGAAACTATTTTTAAACTGTAGCTTCTGAAAAATGTTGAGATTTTTATTTTAAATTCGACGCCGACAAGCATGCATACAAATATGTTATAACTAAATTACTGTTTTGGCATATATTGTCGTATTTATCGTAAACCATGCCACATTTTTGTTAGCGGAAGTAAATTGTTATAGCGAAAAAATGCATCTGACAGGGAACAAATTTTCACATGGACACAAAACCAACACAGATATGCTAAAATTAAAGTGTTGAGCTATTTTTAACTGGAGAGGTTGGATTCGTTTGGGCAGTTATTTTTACTTCAAAATTTCCGTTAATTTTATTGTTTGTTTTATGGTGTGAAACATAAAAACAACTACCGGGCAGGCTTTTTATTATTCTGTAGCATATTCGTTTATGTCACAACTCTATGTTGTTTATGACCTTCTATATGTGTTTAAACATGTAGAAATTAAAAAACATCTAGGTATAATAAAATGTCAAAATGAATCAGATTAGTTCCTGTTTTTTTTTTTATATTAAAAAATAGAATATTTGTGTTTCAATTTTTTTGCAAGGCTAAAGACTAGCATAGTTTACCTGTATTAACATGTATGTACCTATAATGCTATTTTATATTTTTAAATTTTGTTGAAGAATATATGATTGTATGTTACTTACTATTCTGTGATCTGGACAAGTGCATTTATAACCATTTGACCCCATTAACCATTAAATTCTACTTCTTAAGCTCTCGAACTTTTATTTCGCTTCGAAAGCTATAAACTTTCTTCAAGTATTTAGGCAATCGTGTTTGTTAGGTTATTTCGAATCAAATTATTTTGTAACTTGTTCTAGGGTACACGGTTACACTTGGGCTCCATATTCATTAATATTTACTTAAACGATCACCTGGGAGTGGTGGATTGTAAAATTGACGATTTAAGATTTATTATAGACTATATATCGTACCTGATTGCGTTTTACTTGAGAAAAATCTTAACATCGTTAAATCCTTGGTATGATCAGAATAAAATTAATCACAATGTGAGAGAAATCTGTGACCGTGTGTGTACACACTTCTCGTTTACCAATCTACTATTACAAAAAGAAATGCATGATGAAGTAGAATGTATGTTGGAGAAAATAGGTTTATTTAAAAGTAAGCTTGTAATGGGCCAAAAGGCTTCAACCCCTGGTTATATACTGCAATGCTTGTTGCATGAAGGGTACACGTTGCAACGTGAAGGTGATCTTTTATTTCGGTGCTTTTATGATGTTCTTCCCGATTATAGATATATTATTTTTTATTCATAAACACATAAGTTGTGGCTTCCAAAATGTATAAACATGACAGATGAAGAATCCATGAAACAATGGCCTGCAAGAATCAGAAGAAAGAAGGAGAACAGACATATATGAAGTGTCAGTACCTCGTAAAATATAAAGAGATTTTAGAGGAACATAGTACAAGCGTTTCTGCATTACGTTTTCAGATAATTCCGAAAATAATACTAATGTTCAATTTATTCTCAATCGACTTGGATTATTTAGTAATTTACAATCTGAATATAGATTCAAATAAAATTTAATATGATAATGGTCAGTACGGATGATTTGGGACAAATTTAGCACACATATATAAGTAATTAGCAAATGACCTCATTTTCATGCCATTTTCATATTTCCCTATTGTTGGTTACATAAATGAATTTCTCTAATTAACCTGAATATGTCGAAGCATTTGCGTTGATAATTCATAACGTACAAAAGATTTTATAAAAGTCCGAAGATATAAATTAATATCTCTGTTGAAGATTATATTTTTTTGGCCTAGGCTGCTTCTTTGGCACAATTATAAATATATCTACTATAAATATTAAACTAGCTTATTTATTTCTGGTCAAATTTTGTTCTAATAATATTTTTCCTGTTACAGCCCGATAAACTGAATGTCCACAAGAATGATCCAGAAAGTTGGGACTATACAATATCAATAAGTAAGTAATCCTAACCCACATGCCTTAATCAGCGTATTTATAGCACATTACTATACTCTTAACATTAACATCCTGTTACCTGCGTGAATAATTGATTTACCTGCAATTAGCGTTTAAAAATATACGAATGTAGCCCATAAATTACAATTAATGAATATTTTAAATACAAAAAGGGTAATGTACCTGTGGCAGCGCAATTATAAAAGCGAGTTTTACAATTTTACTTTCTAATGAATTGCTTCCTAAGAAGCATCAAATTTATAACGAAATTAATTTCTATTTGTGGTAGTTTTTATACTATATACCGTGTTTACGTAAATAAGCTATTTGTTATTATGTAAAAACATCTTACACAAAATATTTTTTACAATATTCGATGCTTTCAGCTGTACGTTAATATCGTTCATGCTCTTCTGCTTATACACTTATGTAGATACGTAAAATCCAAGATTCTACTTCGTTACAACTACCGCTCGTTAGAGCCACTCAAGTATTTTCCTTTGAAACATTTTTCTTTTATCCTGTTTTGTTGTCCACGTCTCTCGAGCAGCTTATGTATGTTTGTGAAATATTGGAATTTTTGTTGTTTCTCATAATTCAAAAGGTTGCGGACGTATTATGAATTTGTATGTGGAAATACAAGATGTTGATTTTATATTCTAGATTATATCTTTTTGGCTATTCAATTTCTTTCAAATTCAAAGTATTATATACTTAGACGGCGCTCAATTGTAATGTGTTCGCTGAGAGTTGTCGTTTAATAATATTAAATATTTAAGAAAATACGTATAGTTGCAACACTTTTTAATCCATCAAAACTTAACTAATAAAACGAGTGATAGCAAATATAAATATTAAAATAAATATATGAGCTTGTATTTTATAGTTAATTGCAATATTCCATATACGACCGAGTGTTCCAGAATGTTTCCGATTCCCTTAAACTTGGGCATTTTTGCACTTTTAGTATACCTAACA